>PVKA01016600.1:7396-28931 GCA_004027165.1 Ctenomys sociabilis
TTTTTTTTTTTTTTTTTTTTTTTTTTTTTTTTTTTTTTTTTTTTTTAGGATTAGGGGATTGAACTCAAGCCCTTGTGCTTGCCAGAGAAGTGGTTATTCCACTGAGTTATCTCCCCTGCCTGTGTATAATCTTCTTGATGATTTTCTGTATTCTATTTGCTAGGATTTTATTGAGGATTTTTGTATCTATGTTCATGAGGGAGATTGGCCTGTGGTTGTCTTTTTTAGTTGTGTCTCTCCCTGGTTTTGGTATCAGTATAATACTTGCCTCCAGGAATGATTTTGGGAGGACTGCTTCCTTTTCAATTTGGTTGAAGAATTTGAGGAGTATAAGGATTAAGTCTTGTGTAAATTTATTGTAGAATTCAGCTGTGAATCCATCAGGACCTGGACTTTTCTTTGTTGCTAAGTTTTTTAAAATTACATTTCATATTTCATTGACTGTTATTGGGTTATTGAGAGTTGTTCTATATTCTTGATTCTGTTTTGGTAATTTGTACTTTTCTAGGAGTCTGTCCATTTCTTCTGTGTTTCCTATTCTGTAACAGTAAATGTTCTCAAAGTAGCTATTGATAATCTTCTGAATTTCCACCGGGTCTGTGGTAGTTTCACCCTTTTCACTCCTTATTTCTTGTATTTGAATTTTTTCTTCCCTGTTTTTGATGAGGTTAACTAGGGGCTTATGGATTTTATATAGCCTTTCAAAGAACCAACTTTTTGATTCATTAATTCTTTGAAATGTTTTCTTCATCTCAAATGAATTAATTTCTGCTCCAATCTTTATGATTTCTTGCCATCTTTTGGCTCTGGGTTTGGTTTGCTCTTCCTTTTCTAGTTGTCAGAGGGGCAACATTAAGGTATTTATTTGTTCCTGTTCCATTTTCCTAATGTGTGAGTCCATAGCTATGATTTTTCCTCTGAGAACTGCTTTCATTGCATCCCATAAATTCTGGTAAGTTGTGATTAAATTGTAGATATTGTTGAATTTCTTGTTTAATTTCATCTGTGACCCATTGGTTGCTCATAGGCTGTTGTTTAATTTCCTTGTATTTATGGGGTTTTTCTGGTTTCTTGTCTCATTTATTTCCAGTTTCATTGCACTGTGGTCACATACTATGCATGGAATAATTTCTGTTTTCTTGCATATACTTAAGCATGTCCTATGGACCAGCATGTTGTCTATTTTAGAAACTGACCCATGTGCAGCTGAAAAAAAAAGTATATTCAGCTGTTTTTTGATGGAATACTGTATATGTCCACTAAGTCCATTTGTTCCAAGCTCCAATTGAGTTCTGCTGCTTGTTTGCTAATTTTTTGTCTGCTTGACCTATCTTTTTGGGATAAGGGGATGTTAAGGTCTCCTTTTAAGATTGTGGTATTGGATATTAGATTTTTCATGTTTACTAAGATTAATCTTGTATAGTTGTGTGCTCCCATGTTTGGCGTGTGTATACCTTTATGAGTGTCACCTCTTCCTCTTGAATTTTAGAGTATAGACTGGCCTTCTTTATTTCATTTCAGCATTCTTGGTTGAAGTTGAATTGAGACTGTCTGAGAACGGGATTGCTACCCCTGATTTTTTTCTGAGTTGCTTGGGGGTGTTTTCCATCCTTTGACTTTCAGCCTATGAATTTTTATGAGTTAAGTGTGTTTCTTGTATACAGCATATTGTTGGATTTTGTTTCCTAATCCACTGTGCTAGTCTATCCCTTTAATTGGTGAATTGAGTCCATTTACATTGATGCTTATAAATGAGTTATATTGATTTATGTTTGACATATTATTTACCTGCTATTGTTTACTCCTTTTTGTCCTGTGTTTAATTGTTTTCCTTATTTAATGGGCTCCTTCTGTTCTCATTTATGGAGTTCTGACCATTTTGGTCCCTCTCTAGAACATCTTTTAGTAGTCTGTGTAGGGTTGGCTTTGTCATTATGAAATTCTCTAGTTATTCTTTGTCATGAAAGTGTTTCACTTCTCCATCAAACTTGAGAGTTTTGCAGGGTATAGTCATCTGGGCTGGAATTTGTTTTCATAGAGGACTTGAAATAGTGTGCTCCATGCTCTTCTTTACTTCATGGTCTGTGAAGAGAGGTCTACTGTTATTGTGATGGGTTTTCCTTTGAATGTGATCTGTTTCTCTAGTGACTTTCAGCATATTGTCCTTGTGCTGGATTTCTGGATCTTGTCTATTATATGTCTCAGTGTATTTTAAATTGGAGTGAAGTTATTTGGAGTTCTATATGCTTCAGTTACCTGAATGTTAGATTGTTTCCTCATATTTGGGAAGTTTTCTGCTATTACTTCTGCCCATATTCTTTTTGTATCATTTGTATTGACTTCTTTCTCATTGATGCCTATTAGTCTCACGTTATTCATGTCTGCATTGTCTTGCAGGTGCTTAGTTATTTTTTCCTGCATCCTAGCTGTTTTTAAGAGATCTTTTCTTACCTTTTCACTAGTTGCAACAGTGTCTTCAAGATCTGAAATTCTGTCTTCACTTTTACTCAAACATTTTTGCAAGCTTGTGATTGAAAGTTTAAGTTCCTCTATATCTCTTTGACTTTGCTTCGTGCAATATATTTCTTTCCTGTTTTTCTCATTCAAGGAATCTATCACTTTTCTAATCTCTATTCTTTTCATTAGCGTCTTTTTGAGAAACAGTTATTAATTCTCTTACTTCAGAGTTTATTTCTGATCTGATTTCCTCTATATGTTTCTGCATTTGATTACTTCAGATGCTCTTAATTGAGATATTTCTTTTATCATTTCAAAGATTAATTCTGATCTGAATTCCTCCATACCTTTCTGCTGTTGTTTCTTTACTTCAGACACTATTTATTCATAGATTTCTTTTTCATTTCAGAGATTAATTCTGATCTGAGTTTCTCTATACCTTTCTGCTGGTGTTTCTTTATTTCAGACATTATTAATTCAGACATCTCAGTTGTGCTAGTGTCCTCTGTACTTGTTCTGGGTGAGCTTGGTACCTGAGATTGCATTTTGCTCCTTCTCTTTGTCATTTTGTATAATAGTGTCCACTGACCTTTGCTGTGCTTTGGTGCAGTTATAACCTTAGCATCTACTAAAATTCGGGTGCAGGTCTACTAAGTTTGAGTTCATCCAGTTGTGCCTGGCTTGGGTCTGGCTACTATTCTCAGCTCCTTCCTGATGCAGCCCTTGGATGTGAACCTGTTGTGCCCCTCTGGCAAGATATTCTCCTCCTGGATTAGCTGTGTGGTTTTGACCCCTAGTCTCTCTGCAGGGACTTCAGCTGCAGAGTTTTACCCCACGCATGTATGTCAGGGGTTGGGGGGGGCAGGAGGGTGCAGAAGCTCTCCCACACACTCATAGGACCTGTCATTGGGTGGATCTGGAGTGGTCCTGAGAGTGTGGGTGGAAGTTGTCACTCACAGTTTTGGGCTTGGGCTGGCTGTGGAGGAGAGGGGGGTGTCCTGAGAGCACAGTGAGAGGTCTCAGTCCTGTGGTGGGCCTGGGCTTGGTTTAGAGAGGTCCAGTGGGTGCAGGAGGGCTTAGAAGCTCTCCCACTAGAAGGGCCTGGGCTTGGGCAGGTCTTGCCTGGGCTTGGGCAAATCTCAGAATCTTTAAAATAATTCTTAGAATCTCATGCATTATTGCATGGCTACAGAATGCTCTTTTGCCTACCATTTGGAATCATTCCTAAGTACTGTGATGGAAGAGTTGGAGAAGCTCTATGATATGGTAGCTTATAGAGATGGAGATAAGAAATTGTCCTCTGTGAGTCCAGCATACAGGAGGAGTGAGAGGGGCATAATTCAGTCATCCTTTTAGGTGGGTTCTAGCTGTGGCAATTTCCACCTGTGTTCTAACTCTATGGAACAGCAGGCCTTCTCATTTGTCTCCTCAAAAGTATATTTTTTGCTTACAACTTTTAGTTTCACAAGTTACCTACCATGTCCATCTTCTTAATCATACCTGAGGAATGAAAATTGCAGTGTGTTGAATAGGTCTGAGATGACCACATTTCCCAAAACAAGAAGCATTTTCTTATGAAACCACGCAGGCACCTTTGAGGTAGCCACAGATCTCAGGTTTGGTGGCCCCTGCACACGGAGTAGCAGTTGTGCTCTTTCTCTTACATCATGTAATAAGGAGGAGACAAAGGCTAAAACTTAGCATTCTGAACTGAAAAATTATTTGGAGCTGTCTGAATTCTGTTGTGTAATACAGCTAGGTCAGATACTAAGGTGGAGGCCCATTGAAAAAGAACCAGCCTGTTTCATAAAAAAGATTCAATTCACTGCTCTTATGTTTCTTAGAATCTCAAGTTATGTTGACGTACACACCTGTTGTTTTCTCAAGAAGAAATTGGATCCATTGGTACAGCTGAACTCTAGCGGCCTGTCTCTGGGAATACCTCCTGCTTTCCTAATCTGTTACCCCCTCAATTACGCTGTGGACTAGGAAAGCAGAGGTGCAATCTGCGTGCTTTTACTGGTGAGTGAACCATGTACAAAGTGGCTTTGAGTCACCCTGGATTCATGAAGGAATCATCCCCTCTCCTCCTCCATATGAGACCCTGCTCTCTGCTAGGCATTAGATCCTAGAGGGCATCTGTGGGTGAACATCATGGTGACCTCATGGCACAAGTGTAGGCCCTGGACTCCCCTGCTCCTGTCACCTCCTGCCTGTGCTGCTGCAGTGCCCTCTGACCTGGGCAGCACATGTCATTTTGTGAAGGCCTAATCCCTCTCCCGCAGAATGAGTGTTGTGGCACAGGTCTCCCTTCTTACTACCCTGTCCAGTGAGTTGGCAACTGGGATGACTGCTCTGAGCCCCCTTTCCTCACCCATGGAAGGCAGTAGTGCAAGTGAGACAGCAGGCTTCTCTTCTCCATCCCCTGACAGTATGGTGAGCAAGAAAGGGAAGAAAAGCTGAAAAGGTATTCTAGAGAGCTAAAGATTAAGGTGTGAGGCAGTAGACCTGTTCCAAGTTGTTTGAACATATGAAAACCTGTCCTCTTAAACAAAAACACTACAAACATGAGAGAAAAGGATTGATCCACTTGTATTATTATTATTATTTTATCTTTTATCTGTTAGAGTGTGAGAGAATGAAAGGAACTGAGTAATTTATAAATCTTGGAACTAACTGCTATAAAATCCTGAAACCTATTTTTTTAGTTATTTTTATTTCAAGCTGAAGTGTCTTTTGTAACAGTGCTGATCTTCATAAAAAGGGGAAGAACAACCGATGAAGAGAAAAGAAATCTAGCCTGGCGTGGTGGCCTGCATCTGTAATCCCAGTTACTCTAGAGGCTGAAGCAGGAGGATTCCAAGTTCAAGGTTCGTTTGAGCAACAGAAATGAGTCCCTGTCTGAACAACAAACAAACAAAAGAACAAAGAACAGCAAGGCAGCTCAGTGGTAGGGAGCTTGCACAGCATGTGTGAGCCCCAGAGTTCATCCCCAGCTCTAGGGTGAAGAGAAAAGTGGAGGGGATGGGAGGGGAAGAAAAGGAAGAAACGTGCAGTGTTATCAGCAAGGAAAGAAGCTGGGCATGTGGCTTCTTCACAATCCCAGCACCATGGGAAGCTGAGGCAGGAGCATCAGAAATGAGACCATCTCAGGCAATTCTTATGAAAAAACTAAAATAATCCAAAGGGTTTGGAGATGTGTCTCAGTGGGAAGGTTCTTGGCTCAGAAGCCACCAGTTTCAGCCTGTCTCTCTCCCTCTCCTCTGTCTGTCTGTCTGTCTGTCTGTCTGTCTGTCTGTCTGTCTCTCTGTTGAAAGGAGACGTTGATCAGTGAGTGAGGGCCCCAGGCTTCGGCCCCTCCTCCCTTCCTGCTTCACTCAGAGGGAGGAGCAGTTTTAGGTTCATTTTCCCAGGGACCATTTCCCCAGCTCTGTGGACCCAATAGTCTCAGGAGGAGAAATTTTGAGTATTTCACAAGTTAAGAAGTTATTATTATTATTTTTTTCTTGGAACTGAGAATCGAGTAATAATGATGCTGATACTTCCCGAATTTCCTGCCACCTCTTCTTTTTTGTGTGCTATTACTCATTTTCTCAAGGGTTTGTCCCTCTCCAATCTGGCTGACAGCACGTGGCCCCCATGCCTGGAGATGACCCCAGGGGCACACAGGACAGGGAAGCCAGGGGGATTTTCCTCACAAGGCTTAGGCTGCCAGGATTTTTGTGTCTTCAAGTCAGTGGATGTAAAAACCTGGGAGTAAGGGGGTGCTGGGCGGGGTTGTGCTTTCTCCCCACCATGTGTTGGTTTTCCCAGCTTTAGCAAGGTAGGGCCAGGGTGTTCCTTCTCTGCTTCTCTGAGTTCTGAGTCCCCACACAGGGGCGTGGTAAGGGTTGGACCAAAATGCCGGGTGCCTCTTGCATGCCTTGGGGCCTTGCTCTCCTGTGACTTACTGGTGACTTTCCCAGCTGGATGAGGCAGTTATCACACTGCAGCCTGCCAGAGCCCCTGAGCTCAGTGGCTAGCCCTGCTAGAGACAGCTTTGGTGCTCTAGGCTCTGCAGCGGCCTTCTGGACTCTTCAGTTCTGAGTTGGCAGGGGTGGCCTGGCCAGCCCATGTGCTTACACTGAGGCATAGGAGACACATATGTTCAGCCCCTGTCCTGAAGGCTACATGTGAATTTTTAATACCATTCTGTGATTTTTAACACCTTTTTGCTTCTTTTGGTCTGGAGATCAAACCTAGGGTCTTCACACTGGGCTGCATCCCCAGACTCTGGGATCTCACTAACTTCCCAGGCAGGACTTCCCAACCTCCTATCTCAGCCTCCCAACATGCTAGGATCACAGGTGTGCCCCATGCCAATTGACGTGTCTCCAATTTAAGGTGCATGAGGCTGGATTGTGTCAATGCCAAGCAAACAGGGCACACAAGTATCTGATGTGCCAGGCACTTGTGTGCCTCAGTGTGTGAAATACAGCAGCAACAATATTTCAGCCTACCACAGATGAGCATGCCTGTAAATACAGGTGTTTATTAAGCAGATGTGGAAGTTTCCCTGTTTGTTTATTGAAGTTGGGCTTCTGTTATTTTGTAAAATAATTTAATAAGTTAAAATATTAAAACAAAGGGATATTAAAAGGAAATTTGTTTTATATATGACTAAAAAATTTCTCTTTGGTCAGGGTGGCCCAGGCAAGGCAAATGTTTGTACAACCACGAACAAAAGAAATGTGGAGGAATCCGGTGTAAGTCAAAACAGGTATGTGGCAAAATTGTACAAATTAGTTGATGATGGAGGAATATTTTTCAAGCAGGATTTGCTTGTTCTCAAAATATAGTATCTAATACATTAGTCCGATTCACCATCAAGGTAGGATTCAATCTGTAGGATTTATCTGAATCCAAGAAAAAGCCTTCTAAAGCGCTTCGTATGCAAGCACTGGATCTCAGCGTGCAGGGCCAGGCACCAGCGCGCCACGTGCTGTGGATGGTAATGATTACAGGCTGACAGCAGCTTGCAGCAGTCTCATTGTTATCTATCTGCTACTCTTCTTCCTTTCAGAGAGAATCAATGCTTTTGGCTAAGGACTGTTGTCATTTTCTTCCCTAAAACCTGAGAACCAGTCTCTGTGTGGGAGGGGGGTGGAAAGGAGGAGCACAGGGCAGAGAATGCCTCCAGAACACACGTCAAGGTGGCCAGGTCCCCAGGTCATCCTGAACTGTCACCTTACACGGACTCCATCCACAGACATGACATCTCCCGATGTCACAGATAGGGCAACATGTCCCTGAAGTTCAGGCAGTTCTCTCTGGACTTCTGAAAGGAATCCTATGCAAAGTGCAGTTCTTGCCTCAGTTGTATCCCAGGGCTTTAAGTGCGTAAAGGAGGTTCTCCTCCGGGGATGGATGGTCCCGGTTCGCTTGAGAGGCCAGGAAAAAGGATGAGCGCCATCCCACAGGGCCTGCTCCGATGGGGGGCGGGTGATACACCTATGTGGCTCGGGCTCCCACCGACTGTTGCCTCCGGCCTACCCAGGCTAACCCTGGTATCCCACAAGCGCCCGTGAGTCCCGTGTCAGCCCGGTCAGCACAGCGCAGCCGGGCGCTGCCTGGACGGCGCCCCGCGCTCCTTGCATCCCGGGACACCCCTGCCCCGCGAGCGGCCACAAAGCGCAGCGCTCGGCTGTCCAGCTTCCCGCGGCCCAGGCTCCCGGCCTTCCTCACGTTCCGATGCCCATTTCTCCGGGATCACCGCCAGCCAGGCCTGCAGCTCCGGCCAACAGGGCGCCCCGGGGGCCCCGGGAGTCAGGGAGACGAGGGCAGCTCGCATTCAACTCTGGCCGGGTCCTGGGGCTCTGCGCCGGGCAGCACCCTCTGCCCTCCGCCCGCCCGCCCGGCCGGGAGCAGGCGCAGCGCCCCCGCCGTCAGCTTTTCTGACTCGGTCTCCGCCGCTACCTCCTTCCCCCGCCACCCGCTTGGTCACAACCAGTTCAGACCGGCCGGGGCGTCCCGCAAAGCGCCAAGGCGAGGGGAGAACAAACTTCCAGGGAGGAGGAGGAGGGCGCAGAGGTGGAGCCCGGAGAGGCGGGCGCCCAGCTCCGAGAGGCCGGCCGGGCGGAGGGCGGCGGCCCGGGGCAGCGCCTAGCGGCCGATCCCTGCGCGGCCGAGAGATAAATAGCGGCGCCGAGTCAGAGGCCACCCGGGCCGCCGGGCACCGCGCCGCCGGGCACCGCGCCTGTGTGCGCCGAGCCCCGCAGGTAACCGCGCTGCAGGGTCCCTGAGAGTGAGCACAGAGGCCACCGTGACCCGGTTTCCGCTGCCGGGCGGCTCGGAGCCGGGTTCCGAAGGTGCGGACTGGGGTCCCGCGCCCACCCCGCTTCGCCCTGCTTTGGAGGGAGTCGTTCTCCACGTGGGCATAGGTTCCCGGGATTCTGAGGGCCGCGATTAGCCAAGAGTAGAAGGAAGAAAAGTAGAGGAATCCTGGTGGCGGCGGTGGTGGTGTGTCCCGGGTGGCACCGGGTGAAGAGCGGTCCAGGCTCCGGACACGGCTGCCGGGGCGCAGACGGAAACAGAGAGGACTGAGGGCCCTGGGCGGTGTCCGTGTCCCTGAACGCACTGGGCCTGGGCTTCCTGGCAGGATGGGGCACAGCAGGTGCCCAGGTGAAGGTTGTTGGGGCGCCCGGCTGCAACTGAACTGCAAGCAAAGGGGCGAGAGGGGCAGGGCAGGCTCTGCATTGGCACCAGGTCAGCCCAGGCAAGCGCAGGAGGCCAGGTGTGCGTGGACCACGGGGCCACTGGCATCTGAACCACCAGGAGCCCTGGACCCCTAGCGGAATCCGGGAGGACTAGATGCTTCTTTTCCCTCTCTGGCTAGCCCAAGGTATCCGGCCCGCAGCGCCCCAGCCTTCCCAGGCAGCAGCTGGTAACTTAGAGTATAGCTGTCGGAACGACACAGCGCTTTATGGCGGGGATGCCAAATCTGTGCATCGCAGATGATTCTGGAAGTTTAGGCATCATTTCCACTAAATATATGATTTATAGGATATGTTACTTTGCACAACTTCTTTGGGACAGTATTTTTTAAAGATCTTGAATAATTTGTAGTTTAAATTGAGGGTAGATTCCCATTCTCCATCCCCATCCTGGCACTGAGCAGCATCCTCTTAGCAACTGTCTAGACTGGCTTAGGCAGATGAGGGAGAAACTAGAGATCACAGAGTGGAAAGGCAGATTATTCGGGACGTGATTATAGCTTCTTTTAAGTAATATGTAAATACAGGTTTTTGCATCCTTATCATTACCAGAAACAAACCTCACCCCCAGGTTCTTGGAAGTAAAAATTAGGTAGTAAATTTTGACCTGAAATTTTACAGCAAGACACAAGTCAGCACCGCCCACAGCCTGAGATCATTGTGATTGGGTCTCCCCCTTGTGTGTAGGTGAGTGGGGTGATGGGCCCTTGGTGGATGGGTATGGGGGTGGGGACAGACAAAAGGTAGTAAGACAGAGTAGGACAACAGGAGAGCTTTGATGGCTTCTAATGTTGACTGGAAAGCTGATGACAACGATATTAGTGTGAATGAGTCTAACTATACTTCATCAGGACAGACTGTGGTTCTTGGTGGGGTTGGGGGGAATCTGGCCATGGAACTAGAGCTGGATGGTTGGAGGTTGGCCCATTAGCTCACTTGTTTAAGTACCTGCTTAAGAAAAGCAATCAGGCTATGCATGCTGTAGTTTGATCCCCAGATCCTCATGCCTTACCAGACCTGCCCTTAAGGCATCGTAAGCCAGCAAAATAAAATAAAATAAAAATAAATAAATACACAACTAGATCTGAATGGTGACACTTAGGTGTTGTCAGGGCGTCCGATTTTTCTCTCACATCCCACTCTTTTGAACTTGCATTTTGTGTTGTCTACCTGTGGTCGAAAGCAGCTTATAGGATGATGAATTGAAAGCTTGCTTGAGAAACTATAACTTTCCAGGGAAAGAATCACCTTTTAAGTTCAGTTTTAAGCAAAGATTTCAATGCTAATGCATTTTGAGACAGTTGGTGTTTTCTCAGACACTGCATTTTGCTCTGTGCAAGAAGGGATTCAACTATAAATGCTAAGCCATAATCCCACCTGCTCAAAAGGCTGGAGCAAGGAGAACCATGTGTTAGGTCACTTTGATCAACTTAGCAAGACTATATCAAAATAGAAATGGAAAGGGGCTGGATGTATAGTTCAGTTTCAAAGCAGCCCTAGATATGGTTCCAGGACAAAGTGAAAGAGAAGGACTTCACTCTGCTAGCACAGAAGCAGGAGGATTGCACATTTGAGCCCAGCCTGGGCAGTTTAGTGGCTTTAAAAAATCCTATGTCAAAATAAAAGTTTGAAGGCACTGGGGATTTAGTTCAGTGCAAAGACCTTGGTTCATTTCCCAGGACTTCAGAAACAAAATCAAAAACATTGAGTTCAAGGAGAGAAGGCATGGCCCCTTCCATCCAAGTGTTTGGTCTGGTGGAAAAGCGCTGTTTCCCTATCCATCTATTTAATTCAAAAATTTAACTGGAATCATAGGACAGCAGCTTTAGTATGTGTTATTGAATGACAAAGAAAGAAGAGGTTCATTCAAGGGTAAGAACCAAGAAGAGCTCTGTGGTGGGTGTGGCCTTTCATCTGGGACTGGGAAAGCGAGGGGAGCTCCTTGATAGAAAGCAGCCAGCTAGGATGTGAGCAGGACAGAGTGCTGATGGTGGGTGTGTGCAAAGGAAGCCGAGTGGTTTGCAATGGAGCTGGAGCCCAGAGTTGCCGTCTGGGAGGTGGTATGGGGCAAGTGTGTGACAAATCGAGGTAAGAAGCTAAAATGGGATTGAATATTATTATATTGACAGCAACAATCTCAGCCTCCTTAACTATACTTTTAGCCATTAAATTCAGCTTCCTGAAAATAAGTGGCAAGATTCCACTAATGTTTGGTTCTTATCAATAAATTAAAAAGTTCCAAATAATCCTCAGTGCTGTCTCCACATTCAATATTGTATTTGGGCTAAATCTTGTTGTATAACAATTCTTAGCTTGATTCAGACTTTAGATAGGACAGAATCTCCACTTTCCTAGGAAAGTGTAAAGCTACTTTCTACCATTTGCTTCAATTTTAATAATGACAGTAATTGTTAAGGGAGTCACATTTGTGTTATGTGGTAAGGCATTATTTTGATTTTAGACTGAAGTTTTGATAAGGTCACTTAATGAAGTGAATGATTAGGGAAGAGCTCCAGCCCAAGCAGGCTGCCTTCAGAGCCTATGTTTTCAGTTATTGTGTTATCATACAATAAAGGCATTATACGTGGTAGCTGATGTTGACAGTAGAGATGGAGCCTGCACCTGGAAAAAGAGTGCTTCTCTACATTTTTCCTTTGTGTCACTAGGATTCTAATCAATTTCACTACACATTCAGAGATAGAGCATATCTCAGTGTTTTCTTCTGTCTTAAGCTATTATATGATCTTGTACTTTAGTAACCCACCCACAACAAATTGAAGCTGTTTGGGAGAAAATAGAATATGGGATGAGGAAAATATTAGCACTTGTGATAGCCTCATGAAATAAACAGAATATGGGATGAAAAAATATTAACATTTGTGATAGCCTCATGACCAGCCTCGTGACCACAAAATCTGGAAATATGTTAATTTCCAATATTCTCATTATTCTCAATAAGCCCCTAAATGCACCAGGTGTTTTTGCATTTCTGCATCTTTTTTTTTTTTTTTTTTTTTTTTTTTTTTTTTTTTTTTCTGGTACCTGGGCTTGGACTTGGGATCTTGAGCTTGCCATACACATGCTTATGTCGCTGAATTATATCCCAGGTCCCTATATTTTGGCATCTTATAGATATCTCTTACGTGTTTCAATTTTTTATTCCGAAGGTGCTGCAGCAAGCATATCTGTTTGTGCGCGGTATAATGAAGTGTGCTTTCAGATGACAGATGGGGCTTTAGGTCATTAGGTATTAATTGCGCAGGAAAAACTGCGGAGCGGAAGAACGCTTCAGTGACCTCAGCATCGTTGTAGACTCCCTCACCATGTGAGGCCATGTGCTTGGCCTGCCTATGAGGAGGGTGGAATGGAGAGAAACTGGCAAGAGGCCAGCAGCCAGGAAAGGCGGGAGGTGCAGGACACTGGAGAGGAAGACTACGCTTTGCACTTGTTGCTGGGCTCCCGTGTTGCCTGTGTTTGATGCTGCACTCCCTAGGTCTTTCTGTTTGTTCTCAGACCCTGAGGAGTTTACCATACTGCTGTGTCCTCATCTGATCTTGCGGGCAGGACTGCCTGTGGTATTAGTGAGTAAGGGATCTTTTTTTCCAACCTTACTCAATGTGGGGTTATTTTAAATTATTTTTATTATAATAAAAATGGATTCATGGGTTAAAGGGAGATATACCAACAATTTATTAATCTTGCCTCTGCATATGACTGTAATTAATATTTTTGTTTTTTTTTTCTTAAAAACATTAAGTTTTATAAATACATGTTTGCAATAAATAGTGATTACGTTCACTGTAGGGAACTGGTACATGTACATAATGCATTTCAGTTCTTTTTCACATCTTCACTTTATTTGGTTACCATCAGATTCATTTATCTTGGGTTTCAATCCTCAGGCCTGCCACGCTGGCCCTGCCTCCGGGGTACACTGAGATGTAATTGAGACTGGGCATGGTGGCACATACCTGTAATCCCAGCTCTTGGGAGGCTGTAAGCAGGAGGATCACGCCAATTTGATTTAGTAGTGAGACCCTGAACACCCTATAGATGCTTCCCATACAAAATAAAAAAAAAAAGATTCATTAATCTTAAAAGATCTCATAAGTCTTTATTAAGCTAGTTATCATACATAAAGATTATTAGCTAGACTAACAGGCCAAAATGTAAAAATATGACAGTTATACTAAGCCAGTGTATACTTTATAGGTTTCTCATGCTGGATTATAATAACTTTTCCCCCTATTATCTGGTTTTTATTGTTTATTTCCTGTGTATATTGGTAGTTTCATAGAAGAGAGGCCATGTGATATTTACACTTGCATGTCTGATTCATTTCATTTAACATGTTCTCAAAGTGCATCCATTTCTCTAAAAATGACTTAAATTTACCCTTCTTTATGGCAAAGCAGTACTGTATTGTGTGTAAATGCATTTGCTTTATCCTGTCATTTGTTGGATATAGGCTGCTCTCAAGCTTTGGTGACCATCGACTGCACTGCTATAATCATGAGCGTGCACCACTCTGGAATGAAGCCTGTGCATCTTGGGGCAGATACCTAGGAGGGAAGTAGCTGGATCATGTGGAATCTCTACTTTTAGTGTTTTGAGGACTCTCCATACTGTCTTCCATAGTAGTTGCACCAGTTTACAGTCCAACAACAATGAAGAAAAGTTCCTTCTTCCCCATACCCTCGCCAACATTTGTTACTGATTTTTTTGATGGCAATCACTTTTTTTTTCTGGAATGAGATAGAATCTCAGTGTTGTTTTAATTGTATTTCTCAGTGGTGTTGTACATTTTTTTTCATGCATTTATTGGCCATTTATACTTCTTCATCTGAGAAGTATCTATTCATTTCATATGCTCAGTTTTTGATTGGTCCTTTAAATTTGAGTATGATTGTTTTTAGTTTTTCATATGTTTTAAATATTAGTCTTAATACTTACACAGCTGGAGTGTAGCTGGTAAACATTTTGCCCATTCTATATTTTCTATTTTCACTCTGTTGGTGGTTTCCTTTACTGTTAAGATTTTTATTTATTTATTATTTGTTTTTATTTTTGTGGTACCAGGGATTGAACTCAGGGCCTTGTGCTTGCCAGGCAAGCACCTATTCTACTGAGCTATCTCCCGGCCCCGAAATTTTTAATTTGATGTATCATATTCGTTGATTCTTGATATTATTTCTTGTGCAACCCAGGTTCTGTTCAGAAAGTATTTATGAACACCTATGTCTTCAAGAGTTTTACCAATTTGCCTTCGGGCAGATTGTTTCTTTTTAATATTTTGATCTTTGATCCATTTTGATTTTTGTTTAGTGTATGGTGAGAAATATGGGTTTAGGTTCACCTTCAGCACATGGAGAGCCAGTTTTAGCACCATTTGTTAAAGAGTCTGTCTTTCCTCCAGTGAATGTATTAACCCCTTTGCCAAAGATAAGGTAGTTGAATGTGCCTTCTGTTCCTTTGATCCAAAAAGTTTTTGTTTTCATTTATTTATTTATTTATTTATTTTTGCCAGTGTTGTGCAGTTTTTATCACTGTAGCTTTTTTAGTACCTATAACTTAAAGCCCAAGATTGTGAGGCCCCCTGCCCTTGTTGCTCAGAATTGCTTTTGTTATTCTGGCTCTCTTCTGGTTCCCCATAAATTTTAGCATTGCTTTCTCTAGTTCTGTGAGGAATGCTATTGGTGTTTTTTTATTTTTTATTTTAGGGAAGGGTCTACAGGGTGTCCAGGGTCTCACTTATATAGATCAGACTCATAGTGATCCACATGTTTACAACCTCCCAACATCTGGGATTATAGGTGCGAGCCACCATGCCCAGTCTCAGTTGCAGTCTCAGTGTGCCCCAGGGGCCGGGGCCGGCAGGGCAGGTTCGGGAATGGCACCTTCAGCCCCTGCGCCTGCTTGTAGGTGCTTTTAATCTGCTGAGCTATTTGGCTGGCCCTGCTGTTGATATTTTGATTGGAATTACATTATATCTGTACAACAGTTTTGGAGCTATGATTATGTTGGCTGTGTTGGTTCTGTCTATCGGGGACCAGGGGATACACTTGCATTTCTCATTTCCTCTTAAAACTTCTTTTTCACAATACTGTGGTCTTCATTGTAGAGGTGTTTCACTTCCTTGATTAGGTTAATTCTTAAGTATTGTTATTTTTTTCTTGATACTATTATGAAAGATATTTCCCTAATTTGTCTTTCAGTGAGTTTGTTATTGAAGTTTCTGATTTTGGAGTGCTGACTTTTTATCCTGCTATGCTACTGAACTTAGTTATTTACTCTAAAATTATTTTTATGGGGGTTTTGGGGTCTTCTAGGTAAAGGATTATGTTGCCTATAAGAGTAATTTATCTTCTTCCTTTCCTATCCATATTCCTTTAATTTCATTCTCTCGTCTAGTTGCTCTAGCTAATGTTTTAAGAACTATATTGAACAGGAGAGTGAATATCTTTGTCTTGTTCCTGATTTTAGAGTGAAAGTTTGTAGCTTTTCTCCCCTTAGGTATGATTTGGGTTGTTGATTTGTCATATATGGCTTTTATCAGATTGGAATAGACATTCTGTGCCCATGTTTTTCAGGGTTTTTATCATGAATTGATGTTGGACTTTGTCACATGCCTGTTCTGCATCTACTAAGATGATCATGTAGTTTTTGTCTTTGGTTCTTTTAGTGTGGTGTAGCACATTTATTGATTTGTGTCTGTTTAACCATCCCTGTATCCCTGGGGCAAATCCTGCCTGGCCATTTATGATGCACTGCACTATTTGTCAGTGTATCTATATTCATTAAAGGGATTGGCCTGTGATTGCCTTGTTGGTTGCCTTCTAGTTTTGCAGTCAGAGTAATTCTTGGTTCTAGGAATGATGTTGAGAGCACTGCTTCCCTTTGAATTTCATTAAAGAGTTGGAGAACATTGGCCTTAGCTCTTCTCTAGAGTTCTTGTAGCATTCGACAGGGACTGGGCTCTTCTTAGCTGGTAGGTTTTCTTTTTCTTTCTTTCTTTCTTTTTTTTTTTTAATTCTTCCATTTTGTTGACTCCTGATGCATTATTCAGGATTTTTATGTTTTTGGTTCAGTTTTGGTATCTCATATGTATTTAAGAATCTATTTCTTCTGAAGTTTTTCTTTTGCTAGAATGTAGGATTTCAAAGTGGTTACTAATAACCTGGATTTCAAGAGAATCTGTTGTCTTTTTTGCCTTTTTCATTTCCAGTTGCATAGATTTGGACCTTTCTTTATTTTAACAAGATTGGCTAAGGATTTGTCTGTTTTGATTATTCTTTTGAGGAACCAGCTCTCCAATTCTTTGATTCTCTGTATTATTAGTTTTTGTCTTGACTTCATTAATTTGGGCTCTGATCTGTATACTTTCCTTCCTTCTACTAACTTTGGATTTGGATTGTTCTTGTCCTTCTTGACTTTGAGGACATCACTAGATTATTTATTTAAGCTCACTTTGTATCTGATGTGGGAATTCACTGCTATAAACTTTCCCCTTAGGACTTCTTTTGTTGTGCCACTTGTATTTTGCTATGTTGTACTGGCATTAATGTTTGATTATAGCAACTGTCTAATTTGTTTCACATTGATTATTCACGAAGGCATTGTTTAATTTCCATGTGTTTACATAGTTGGGCAGTGTCTTTTGCCATTAATTATAGGTTTCATTGCACTATGATATACACGTGGGATACTTTTTTTTTTTTGCATTTACTTGAGTATATATTGTGGGCTAATATGTGGTCTCTTTTGGAGAAATTGCCAAATGCTGCTGAGAAGAATGTATATTCTACTGTTGGGTGGAACACTCTGTAGATGTCTATCAAGTCCATTTATTTGATGGTTTGGCTCAACTTTGATATGTTTTTGTTGATTTTTTTTTGTCTAGTTGACCTGTCCATCTGTCTTGGTGGTGTACTGAGGCCCTCCATTATAGTTATGCTGGTATTTACCCATTTTTTCATGCTCAGTGTTTGTTTTATGAAGTTGGTGTGCCAGTATTTGGTACATATGTGTTTATAATTGTTATCTCTTCCTGTTGAATCAATATACAGTGACTTTCTTTGTCTGTTTTGATCTGTCTTGACTTGAAATTGACTTTGTTGGAAATTAAAATGACTACTCATGCTTGTTTCTGAGTTCCTGTTGCAAGGAATGGTGTTTTCCATGCTTTGATTTTTAACCTCTTTGGTACTTTTTGAACTGAACGTCTTCCCTGTATGTTGCATATTGTTGGACTTCTTTCTTGAGTCATTCTGCCAGCCTTGTCTGTTGATGGGGAGTGAAGACAGTTCACATCGAGAGCTACTACAGAGAGGTACTGAATACTCCTGTGATTGCATTATTTTCCTATTGTGGATTGGCTTATTTATTATTATTTTTTTCCCTTTCACCTCACTGCTTCTCCTACCAGATGTTTTTGTTCTTTTTAGTTGACTGGCATTATTGGCTTTGTTGTCTTTTTGTATGATATCTGAGAATTTTTGTAATGCCAGTTTGGTGATCATGAATTTCTTGGGGTGCTCCTTATCATGGAAATATTTTATTTCTCAATTGGTTTTGAGAGAAAAATTTTCAGGACACACAGGTCAGGTCTGGAAGATGTTATCTTCTAGGGCTTGAAGCACTGCACTCCAAGCCCAGGTGGCTTCTATGATTTACTATCATTCTAACAGGCGTGCTTTGTATGTGACTTGCTGCCTTTCTCTGAGGGCTTTTAAGATTTTGCCCCATGATCGGCCTCTGCTACTTTGAGTATATTTCAGAGAGGTTCTTTTTTGGTCATCGCTGTTTGGAGTTTTGTGTGTCTCACTCGTGTGTATATTGATTTTTTCCCCACATATTTAGGAAGTTTTTCATGATTATTTTTGTGAAAGGTTTTTTACGCCATTTGTGTTATCTTCTGAGTTTTCACTTGTTCCAGTTATTCTTAGATTAGTCTCCTTTGCATTATCTAGCCTCTCTGCATCCGTATTTCATGTTCTCTTATTGCTTTTAAGCTGTCTGAATAGCTGATCCTGGAAAGCATCGCTGTCTTCTTTTGCTGAAATTCTGTCCTTGCACTGATCACTTCTAATGCTCACACTTACAGTAGAATTTTAATCTCCTGGATTTGTGATCGAAACCTTTTCACTGATTCTAATTTTTTGCTAAGCTGGTGGTGCAGGTTTTGTGCCATGTTGTTTAGCTCCTCTAGCTTTTGGTCAGTGTGTTCTGACAGCTCCTGCAGAGTCCGTGTGGTTGCTACTTCATCACCTGTTCACTTGTCACTGCTGTGAGCCCACTGAGCACCCTTTGCTCTATTTTCTACCTTTAAGAAATCCATGTGTGGGGTTTAGGCAGTTTTAGCCCTCAGTGTTCCCTGGATTGGTTGCAGAGGAGTTGAATTTGGAAAAGATCAGAGAGAAGGAAGAAAGGAGAGAGAGGAAGAAGAAAAGAACAGTGAAGGAAGGTAGGAAGAGAGAAAAAAGAAGTGAAAGCAAACCATGTTTAAACTTGAGTACATTTTTTCTTCTTTAAGTCTTTTTTTGGCTATTGGTGACCTTAGGACTCTGAATGACCTAAAGCAGTCAGCCTGTTGTCATTGTGAGAAGTTTGTTGACTTTTATGTCTGTCAAACTGTACTAAACACCAGCTGGGGGGCTGCATGCCTGTAATCCCAGCCGCTAAGAGGCTAAGGCAGTAGGATCATTGCAAGTTCAAGGCCAGGCTGGGCTACACAGTGAGTTCAAGGCCAGCTTGGACTACTTAGCGAGACCCTGTCACCAAACACCAAAAAAGAAAATAAAAACCTACACCAGAAGGTGTTGAACATGTCATTTCTTGATTTGGGCAGAGATGTTTTCGGTGCAGATGAGAACTTAGCACCAAGGATCTAATAGAAGATGTGCTGTGTTCTTTGTGTCAGGATGTTGATATTTTGGCCCAACATGTTTTAGGCTCAGAGCTTTCAGATGTTAAGGGGAGCTACTCCAGGACAAAAAGAAATCACTTTGTAAGTTGATTAGGGTTAGAGGGATAAAAATGAAGGATGACTCATGTTACTGTTACTGAATGCCAGGCACTGTGCTAAGTACTTTCCATAAACTAGTTCACTTAGTCACTTGGGCAGTCTGATGCCATAAATATAATCATTTCCTCTTATTTAGATGCATATATTTAAATCAGCTGCCAAAGGTGAGAAGATGTGCACCTGGGTTGTCCATACCCAGACTTTTCCTGCATTCCTTGTCCCATATGTTCTAGAATTATTTCTCTGCATATTCATAGATATAAACATCTCTGTGTGGACTTGTATGAAACTGTAGCTATTGCAATAAAAGTAGAAATCCTACCAGCTGTTCTTATGGACCTCATAGCATCACCAAAAGATCACAGCCATTCTTACCACCTTTCTCAAGGTGAGAGGGCATTTTACTAATGTGAGCAGATGAATAGGTTGCTCTGTCATTATGTGGCTGGCCTTGTTACGGTTCTTCTCCTCAACACTCCAGACTCATCAGGATCACCTCAGGTCTTCCCTCCCAGGTGTGCCTGTACTATGCAGTGTGGTGCAGATAGAGAGACAGGGGAGGGGGAGGAGTGCATTGACATCAGCTGCCCTGAGAGTCTTGGGTCTTTTCTTTGGCTACTGTGCCACAGAAGAATGGCATTATGGGTGGGTGAGCCTGTGCCTTGCCGCTTAGAACCATGGGAAAGCCAGGAAGAGATGCTCCTCTTTTCACTGGGCTAGGAGTGTGCTGGCTCTCACCAGAGCCCCAAGGCTGAAATGAGCCTCATTCCCTAGGCAGAGACCAGCCAGTACATTTTGGGATTTGCCACATCAAAGTGTGGGGTTAATAACATTGCAACTACGAGCAGGGACAGAACCCAATGTCACCAAGGAGGAGGGGGCCACTACTGCTCTTCCTTTGTTATCCTTGTGCACTCAAGTGTGCGTACAAAGAGTCACATTCCCCCTAAAGATCCAAGTATTAGTCTCTCTGTTTTGTCAAGTTCTGAGTCTTTGAAGAGAGTTGGAGAGAGGCACTTGCATTCCTGTAATCACAACATTCACTCAGGCACAACAGAGTTGGAGGTCATTTTAAAGAGGCATTTGATGCACTCTCTTACACCACTTTCTCCTATTTTTATTAAAACCTTTTCTGAATCTGAAGAGAAATTGGCACATTCATCTTTTACATTTTATATCACAGTCTCCCTTCCTGTATTTTTCCTGAACATTTTAAATCCCTGTTCCTTCAAGAATATGTCTTGATTTCTATCTGAGAGGGGGCTGGCTGGGCTAACCAAGCCATGTCCTTGGCTATAGAGATAACAGGGCAGAGCGGAAAGAAACTGGTCCGGCTGCTGCTGCAGCGGGCAGATGTGGTGCGCTATGGCTTGCACACCAAGCCTCCTGCAAATTCACGTGTTGAAATCTTATTCCCTACAATGACATCACTGGGTGCATGATTAAGCCTGGAGGTTAAGAGCCTGTGTGAATGTGAGGAGAGGCTCGATAATGACAGTCCCCTCGCCCCTTTCCTGTGTGAGGACAAGGCCAGGACCCTCATCTGTGACCCAGAAGGTGGGTCCCACCAGACGGTGAACCAACTCTGATTTTGGACTTCTGATCCTGAACAGTGCTGAGAGATTATTCTCTGCCATTTATGAGAATTTCTGCTTATGATGTTTTGTTGCAGCAGCTGGAGTGACTAAGACAGGATTGACACATTCGTACTGGCTCCAGGCCCCTGACTTCTTACCTGTTGCCTCTTTGTTTTTTTTCATTACTTGGGATAGAACTCAGGACACTGTGCTTGCCAGGCAAGTGCTTATTCTACTAAGTTATCTCCTGGGCTTTCCTCTTATTATTTATTTTTCTATACAGTTTTTAAAAAGAAATATTTATTTGTTTGGTACAGGGTCTCACTGCACAGCTCAGACTCATAGTGATCCTCCTATCTCAGCCTTCCCAGGGCTGGGATTACAGGCATGTGCCACCACAACAGGTTTCAGTGACCAGCCATGTGTACCAGGGTACTGGGGCTGGCACAACGTGTGGTGCCAGGGATCGAATCCAGATCCCTGTGCTCGTCAGGTAGGCACTTAGACCACTGAGCTATCTCCGCAGCCCTGTTGCCTGTTTTCCTTTTCCCTCCTTCTAGTTTTCCCTCCACTGAGACAGATGAGGGAACAGTTGGCCCAAAGACGTAACTCCATCCCAGAACCATGCTTTTTACATCTTCCTCCACAGTCGAATTACCTGGGAAGCTTCTATAAGAAGTAGAAGTGTCAGGGCCAGCCAGAGGTGTCTGGGGGTGAGATCTGGC
>PVKA01016600.1:29031-47762 GCA_004027165.1 Ctenomys sociabilis
TTTTTTTTTTTTTTTTTTTTTTTTTTTTTAGCAGAACCAGGTATTGAACTCAGGCCCTTACACTTGCCAGGGAAGAGCTTATTCCACTGAGCCATCTCCCTAACCCCAAGAACCATAAGTTCAAGCCCAGCCTGGACAATTTAACAGCTTAGCAAGACCCTCTCTCAAAATAAAAAAAGGGACTGAGGATGTAACTCAGTGCAAAAGCACTGGTTTCAATTCTTAGTACTTAAAAAAAGGTGCAGATTTCTACAATTCCTAATGTACTAAGTGCTTAGAATTTGAAACGAACTAGAAAGAAAAAGAAATTCTAACAGAGAGTAACTTTTATCTGAAACAGTTGGGACCAGAGTGTCTCTGATTTTGCAGGGAATATCTATATATATATGTGAGGTATCTTGGCAATCAGACTCAAGTCTAAACACAAAATTTGTTTATGTTCTCTATAAATTATATAGCCTGGGTGGAGGAGGTAGCTCGGTGGCCTAAGCACTTGCCTGGCAAGTGCAAGGACCCAGGTTTGATCCCTGGTACTGCATGCTGTACCAGACCTGGAGTGGTTCTGAACACATTGTGCAGGTCACAGAAACTGGGTGCGGTGGCACGTGCCTGTAATCCCAGCTCTGGGGAGGCTGAGACAGGAGGATCACGATGAGTCTGAGGGAAGTAGTGAGACCCTGTACCAAATACATAACTAAAATAGTTTCAAACTTCTTACATAGCTGGAAGATACTTTTAAACAATGTTTTTAATGTACTTGCTTTGGATTTCCACTTGTCAGGTGTGGAATTTTTCAGTTATAGCATCAGGTGGCTTATGGGTCAAGAAGTTTTCTTTTCTTTTCTTTGGGGTGCTGAGGATTGAACTTAGGGACCTCACGCTGGCCAAGCAGATGCTTATGCCACTGAGTCACTTTCCCAGCCCAAAAATGTTTTACATTTTTGGAACATTTAAGATTTGGGATTTTTTTTGTTTTTATTGGAATATTCAACTTGTGATAAATGTGACTTTGGAGTTGAATCAAATTGCTAATTGCCAATACTTAGGTCTTGGTTTTAAATGTCAAAATGATTAAGAAATAGACAAGGGTGAAAAGGCTATACAGTCCCTAGGTTTCTAAATGATTAGTAACTAGTTGTTCTAGAATTAGGGGGTGAATAGTCATAACTAATCCTTAGAAATTACCAGAAATGCACTAAAGCTATTAAATCCATACCTAATATTTATAGGCTAAGCAGTACAGAGAACCATAGGGGTCAGGTGAAAGTAAGGAGACACTGAACAGTACTGTCTCCATGTTCTTCTCAGAATTTTGGAGAATTCCTGGGAGTGTCACCTGGGGCACACGGAGAAAGGGCAGGCTCACTGCTGCTCTGCTGCATCCTCTGCCTCCAGGTGCTTTAAGCCATGAGAGGACGACAGGTCCAGTGTTCGTCAACCCCACACAATCTGGCCTAAGTCTCAGTGGATGTACTCGGCATTTCACAGGTTCATTTTCCTAAATAGTGTCTGGGACAGTTCCTCTGGCTCTTGGCTTATTATGTTAAAATGTCACCCAGGGGGCCAAGGGGGTAGCATGGTGGTCTAAGTGCCTGCCTGGCAAGTGCAAGGACCCGAATTCTATCCCCAGTACTGCATGCTCTGCTGGCACCAGAACCCCAGGAGTGCTGAGCTAGCCACCAAAACGGCGTGGTGGCACACACCCATAATCCCAGCACTGGGGAGACTGATAGATTCACTATGAATCTGAGCTGTGTAGTGAGACCCTGTACCAAATATATAAATAGATTTTTAAAAATGTCACTCAAAGGTAAATCAAGGCAAAACAAAGGTATCCAATGTAGAAATAAATTTCTGCCTACTTTTATGTTTGAAAATTGGCAAGGGAGATAATTAATCCTCTTCACTCTTACCTCCGAGGAAGTACCACCAGCTTTCTTCATGACTCTGCCTAAACCTTTTGTGCTTTTCATGTTGTAATTGAGGATTTAATGAAGAGCAATCTCCTATGCATCTGCCTTCACACCCCACTCAGAGTCCTTAGATGACTGGCTCTTTCTATCATATATTATCTGGTTAGAGAATTCAGACTGCAGTTTTCTTAAAGGGGGTCTGAGCAGGAATTGTAGATCACTTAGCTGTCCTTAGAAGGATGCATTAGTCTTCTCACTGAGGTAAAATACCCATTCCCTACCAATTAAGGGAGGAGAGGTTTGTTCAGCTCACAGTTTGTGGAGATTTCAGTCCATACTCAGCTGGCTCCCAGGCCGAGAGGCGTGTGGCTTTCACACAGGAGAAACTTGTGTGAGCAGCAGAAAGGAGTAAAGCAACAAGGGACAAGTCAAGCCTCTTTGTCCCTTGCATTGTAGCCAGGCCAGTAGGATTAAACTGTGACAAAGGAGTGCAGCTGCACTGATTACCTTTATAAGAGTAGTCACTAGAGAGAGCAAACTCAAAGTAGAGAGTCATACCTGGTTATTCAAAGGGTTTCTATTGCAATGGCAAGCAGAATAACCGAAGTAATAGCCAGGATTTGGAGGCAGATTTATTTACATCAACAAGTACTGGTCAGGATCACTCCCAAAATATCAGGCCCTGATCACTGGTGGTCTAAGAGGGCTTATGTTGGATAAGCAGGCAGAAGTACAGGGGCAGAATGGCTCCTCAGTTGAGGGCTGGTTTATACAATGTGCATCGCAGTGACCAGCTGTGCATCACAGTGAATGACCAAAAAGACAGAAGCAGCCGGAACTAGAAGAAGAACTGTTACCAGGGCAACTAACAAACAAGTGCACTGGCTGTGAAGGGGACAATTTCTGTTGTACTGTGTCTGGAAGTTTTAATTGTTCTGTTACCATGTTGTTTGAAAATTGGGATTTTAGATTTTAGAGTTCTACATACAAATTATAAAATCTTTCCATTTTTAGTTGTTAAATATTGAAAGCTAATTTACACAAAGGGCTATGGGAAATGACACGTGTTTTCACCCAGCACTGTGAATTCAGAGTGAAGACCTTCAGTACAGGTAAATGAGCGCACGGCATGACTCCCAGGGGAGCCAAGGGCGCTGCCATCTAATTGGGGAAGTGTGTGGATGAGTCAATGGTGTTCTTTCTGTCTTCACCTTTTATCTGATAAAACAACAGCCAAGGAACGGTTTGGCAAGCCTGTACCTAAAGAAGCCTCTGTTGAAAGTAACTAAACCTGTTGTGGTAGATACATGAAGGATGAGCGGGACACCTGGGCCCAGGGAGGAGACCTTGGGTCTCCAAATGTACTGAAAAAAAAGAGAAAAAGTGGAACTGCTTGGGATTTGGGCCAGTGTCAGGTTCCTGGGTCCAGCTGCCAGTACCATACACATATGTACGTACACATACATACAGACACATGCAGAGATTAGTGAAGGTGATAAAACACATCAATCAAGAAGCAGTAAATGAAAAATTTAAATACTAAGAACCCAAAAATGAGACACAAGTATAATCAATACCATATTCCCAAAAGAATCAACATGGCTAGGTATGGTAGCCCACTCCTGTAATCTCAGCTGCTGGGATTACAGGTGTGGGCCACCACCCTAGTTTGAAATACTGTTTTTAAATTGACAAATTGTCCAAAATCCAAAAGTTTCACCCCACTTTCACAAGTATGTTGATTTGATCTCTTTGAAAACTTGGGGGGCCGGGGAGAAGGCTCAGTAGAATAAGTGCTTGCTTGGTAAACTCAAAGGCCTGAGGTCAATCCCTGGTTCCGCAAAAAAAAAAAAAAAAGGAGAAAGAAAGAAAACTTGTTAATACCAATATCCATTATGAAAGCACTCTCACTTTGGTTCAGCAGTTCTTGTTTGGGTTTTGCTTACTGTGCCCATGAGAGAGACAGGTATTTATGTCTGTAGGACCTTTATAGCAGCGTGGCAGTTCATTTTCAGCCACAGGGAACTGGTTAAATGAGTTAAGAGAAAGCCCTATCATGGAATTCAGTGGAACAGAAAGAAAAGATCAAGAAAGATAGTATGAATTGGTGTGAAAGGGCTTTGGATGTTTGTCACATGGAAAACAAGTCAGATACCAACGTGTACCATGTGCCATATCTTTATGTGATAAATAGAGGAAATCTATAGAGTTTGCTGGTATGTTCATAAAGAAACTGGAGAAATGTATATTTAGAAAAACAGTTTTGTTCCTTATGGAGGAGGTAAGGATTAGGTGGGAAATGGGTAGATAGTGGACTATATCTCTGTTCCTCTTCTTCTTCTGGGACTGGAATCGAACTCAGGATCTCACAGATTCTAGGCAAGTGCTCTACCACTGAACCCCAGCCCTCCTCTTCATTTCTGAGCCAGGCAAATGGTCAGCCTATTCAACAAGTAGATCGATAAACAGGAAAGGAGATAACCATAAGGACAGATACCAGATACTGATGAAATGAAACTAAGGCCAAGGATGGGAAACGTTTGGAGGATGCTAAGTGAAGAATATAATAAGCAAAGTACAAGAAGCTTCTTTTTGTAGAAAAAGAAGAAGAAGAAGAAAAAAAAAAAAAAAAAAAAAACAAACCCCCGGAAATCTTAGCAGCCTTTCCTGCTTTTGCAGTGAGTATGAGGAGACTTTGCCAGAGGCTTGGGCAGGCAAGTGTGGTGCTTGTGCCAGGCCCCCTATTCCTTTCCAGGGGGGAAGGTGCTGGGCCCAGCTGCCAGCAGCTGGCAGGAATGATGCTGCTAGCAGTGATGGTGGCAGATGGCTTCCTTTGGAGAGACCTGCAGTCCTGGAGGTCAGCACGCTTCCTTGGGTGACCTGTACTAGGTGGAGGAGTGTGGCAGGGCAGCATCTCTGAAGCTGCTTTATTGTTCTATTATCTCTTATTCTGCTCCTCAAATTATTTGTACTTTAGGACAGTCACAGAAGAGAAACCGTGTGATATTTAAGCTGATTTATTTCATGTAACATTATGGTCTCATTATGGTTACATCCGTTTTCCTACAGATGCCTTAAATTTGTCCTTGGAGGCAGAGTAGTGCTCCATTATGTATATATATCATATTTTTCTTTATCCATTCTTCTTGATGACCATGGAGGTGCTTCCAAGATGTAGCTATAGTGAGTTGTGGGAAGCCCCTTCCTCAGGAGCGTGGCAACTTACCCTCTGCCTCTAGAGTGTTCTCTGCCACAGATGCTGACCAAGTGTTTCCTCTGAGACCTGCTCCTTTCCACAGATCCCCTCCTGGGAAGGCCAGGAAACTAGGAACTGAGAAGCCAAACCTTCCCTGGTTGTTGGGCAGGGATAGGAACCAGGTGAAAGGGGATAATGTTAAAAGGGAGACTCTTCATTCTGTCTTTTTTACAATTAAAAAATCTTCATTTGTACTAGTAGCTGCATGATTTGTAGAAATCACAAATGAAAATTTTGAAGTTAACCTGCTACGTCAGCAGTACTATGTCCATGTGTGTATTTAGAGAATTCTTAAATTTTATTTAATTCAAGAGGAGATATTTCAGTCCACAATAGTGTCACCATACTGTAATGTGCTTTTATGTTCTGTTTTGTTTTTGTTTTTAGTACCTACTCAGAACCCTGCTTCAACGTCACCTTACGATGGACCGGAAAAGGTGTCCGGATGGCGGATGGGGTTGGGTGATCGTGTTCGTCTCCTTCTTCACCCAGTTTTTGTGCTATGGATCCCCGCTGGCTGTTGGAGTCCTGTACATAGAGTGGCTGGATGCCTTTGGAGAAGGGAAAGGAAAGACAGCCTGGGTCGGTTCCCTCGCAAGTGGAGTTGGCTTGCTGGCAAGTGAGTGGACAGATTTATGCTCCCTTTGCTCTTGAATCATTTAATTACAGCTGCTGCCGCATTTGCGTTGTGCAAGGCTCTTTGCCTTTACTAGAATGTATATTTTCCTATTGTCTTGGAGATGAGCGCGTTGCTTTCTCACTGTAATGGATCTGTGTGACAATCCAGGCATCCCATCAGATAGTTAATCCTTCCTTCCTTCCCTCCATCCTTCCCTACTGTGTGCCAGACAGTGTGCCAGGTGTAAACAGTGAGACGATGGATCTCAGATGCATACATAGTTCCTTCCCTCTAATGACTCTCGGCCTAGGGAGGGACATAGGTGCTTCTTGGATGGGGGCTGGGAAGGGAAGCCCAATGGTGGGCGTGGCCAAGACCTGTAGGTGGGGCTGGTTCAGCTGCCCTCTGGGTAATTTCCTCAAGGCTCTTGATTCTGCTGTCTGACTCAGCATGCTTCTCAAATGCCAGCACCTGTATTCATGGTGACTCAAGGAGAAAAACTGACAAGCAAAGTGTAGTCCGGTCTCACAATGCTGATGTTTCAAGCATTCTAGCACAGGGTTATGTATATGTGTTGTATTTTGTCTACAAAATTAACATTATGAAAATGATTGAAATAATAGTATGACATAATAACGATTTCTATCCTTAGAGAAAACTGTAGGTCATTTTTATTTACCTCTTTACTGTTAATACTGAAATGCTACTTCAACTTCTAGCATCACAGTTTGAATTCTGCATTAATATTCATCTGTTATCACTCTTACTTCCTTGGAACTATTTAAGTATAAGATGGTGACAAATGGGGCCTGTCTCCCAGATGTCCCTTTCCTCACGCTATCAACGTGCCATGATTCACGGAGCAAGTCATACTTTGCTGTTGTGGGGCACTCTGAACTCTAAATTGGATTCTTGAAAATGTGTTTACAACACAGACGCTGGCCACGCCTGCTTTAACGTACACTGTGCGTCAGCGTTTCAGGGGAGCTCTTGGGGGAAGGGGAGCACTTGCAACTGTTGAGATGTTGTCAAGTTAGAAACAAGGTGCCTAAGGCTTGAGAAACACTCGTGGATCATCTGGCTGGGCCAGATAAGGTAACTGAACCTAACTAAACAAGTGGAAATAATACTGCTATTATGAGCTCAAGAGAAACAGGAAAAGATTGCCCAAGATTTATTTGAAAGAGCTTTTAAAAGTAAGGATTGTTTGTAAATCTGTCAAAGTACAAGTAAATGGTAACTGATACATTAAAGGGATTTGAAAACACTGCTTTCTGGGGAAAAAAAAAACTCGCTTTGGGGAGAAGAAAATGTTTTAAATATTTTGATTAGTCACCATTTCTATTAATAAACACTTAAGTAGAAATCTAGTTGCTGGAGCTTCCAGAAAGGGTCAAATGATAACTGAAATGATGCCCTCTTTGGCATGTAGTCAGAGCACAAAGCTTCTTCCTCTTCCTGAAGTCTGTCCAGGCTGGAGGATGGGTCCTCAAGCTCCTGCACAAGAGCAGGCCTTTGTGATGCTCTCCATGTCAGCCGAGCAAGCTTCTGCGAGCCCTTGGCGTCTCCTGGCCTGACGTCATCGGCTGGGTGGGCAGCCTTGTGGAGAAAAGGAGAGCAGAGAGTTCAAGAATGCTGAGAGAGCAGGGAAAGACGAAATCTAACGCTCACAGGTGTGCGTGCTCTCGCTGCAGATGCGGCGGAGGAAACGGAACTCCCATCTCAACCGCGGCAGGTGCGCTTCCCAAAATTGACGAATGAATTCTAAGGGACAGTGAAGGCTAAGGGTAGGAAAATATTACTGAGTGAGACAGCTCCTGAGGGACAGGAGGGGATCCAAAAGTGGCTTTCCAACAGCACACTTGTCAAAGGAAGGTTTATAGAGCAAAACCACGAAGAGGGAGCAGTGGGGGCCAAAACTATGATCAACCAATAGGATGACAAGGATCGCCGCTTAGTAACAGTGACCCAATGGGGAAGCAAGGCGCACGGAAAGGACAAAGACTTAGAAGAGGTGGCTCACGAGGTCCTGGTCACCCACGCGAGCACCTGTATCTATCTAGACTGTTGGGTCAAGTGCTGCCAATTATAGGATAATCTTTAATGTTCATCCTCCGGGAGGCAGGCAGGCAGGCAGGCCTGGTCCTTCTGTCTCACTCTCGAGGCCTGGCTCTCCACGCGTGCACTTCGGCCACAGCTGTAGCGTGTGCTCCAGGGCGCAGCCTTGTCTGAATGCTGATAATGTTTCTGCCTCACTCAGCTGTGTACAGTAGTACTGTACTTTGGACATTATGCCCAGCTGTGAGCACAGCTGACTGTCCTGCACATGCTGAAAGCTGGTCTGTGGTTCTCTGTAGCCTACATTAAGCAATAAACCTTGAAAGCTGAGGTGGTATTAGCAAGCAGCGTCCAGCGGTATGCCAGTCACATGGACCTCCTACTCTCTTGGTAACTTGGTTTTGTTGGGGAAAAAAAATAAAACCAGCTCAGTCTTACTTTGGTGACTCACGTGGTTGTCATCTCTCTCTCTCTCTCTGAAACTGAGTTCACAGCCTTTGAACTGATCTTCCTCCTCTTCCTCTTCCACCTCCTCCTCCTCCTCTACCTCTACCTCTTCCTCCTTTACCTCCTCCTCCTCCTTTCTTCTTTAAATTTTAAGACAATCTCTAAATTGCTAAATTGCCCAGGCTTGGCTTAAACTCAAAATCCTGCCTCAGCCTCCTGATGCTGGGATTACACATGCACACACACTTGGATTTTATCAGTTATTTCTAGCCTGGCAGATAATTACAATCATTTGTAGATAAATTGGGCATATAATTGCTGGACTTCTGATCCTTAGCCTAACTCAGTTGGAATCAGATACATGCATTTTATAGGGGCTGGGGAGATGACTCAGTAGAATAAGTGCTTTAGTGGCAAGTGCAAGGGCCAGAGTTCAATCCCTCGTTCTGAAAAAAAAAAAAAAAAAAAAGATACATGCATTTTTTTGCTTAATATTCTGGGGATTGAACCCAGAGTGTTGTGTTTGTGAGCAGACACTCAGACATTTAGCTGCACCTTTAGTACCTTAAATTTTTTTCTGAAGACTTGAAGGTGATTTTTGCTTGGAAACTACACTGGGTGAAAACTTCTCTAATGAGATTTCAGTTTTTAGATACTTCTCTGTTGTTCATTTATCAGAACTTTTTGTATACATAAGAACACTATAGGCTTTTGCATGGTCATGGCATATATATCACAAAAAAAAAAATGTGTTCAATGACCCTTGTCCTGCTGGGGCTCTGGTGAAGAAAATAAAACAAGTAGATACCATTATGTTCTTACGACTTTATTTATATGTATATATAGTTACATTGATTTTTTTGATAAGAGGTGAACTTCCTAGTCATATATTAACAGTTGCTCTTCAATTGGGATAAGTAGGAATTACCTGATCTTGCATACAAAACCAATTTCTTACCTACCAATAGGTGAGGGACAAAGGTGGGGTGAATGGGTTGTCCCCGGAACCCACATTTTAGCTTACTGCTGCAGCAGGCTATGCCATATCGGGAAATACATTAGCCATTTTCTTACCCAGTTTTGTCAAGAGGAAGCCAGGCTGGTGTCATCCTTGACCAGCACTGTCGTCTGACCTCCAGAACTTTATAATTGGCCAATGCACGGTAGAATAAGAACATTTGCCAAACAGCATACACACTGTCACTTTCATGGACTTTCCCCTTTCCTTCTCTAAACGCCTCTCCGGGATGGCCTCCTATCAGCCACTCCTGTTCTCGCAGCCAGCTGCCGGATCCTGGACCCTCCTAGCAGCACAGTGAGCTGGGTGTTATTGTCCTCAGGGTTAGAGGACAGTGTGCAAAATACACATTCTCTAATGGGAAGGAAGCATGGCACCTGAGCTCGAGAAAACTGCTAGACCCATTTCTTCATCTTTAAATTGGAGATAATAAATGTATCAAACTTACCTGATCATTGTGCAGAATAATTATGATGATGTTCAGCATACTGTGAGTGTTCAAGAAGTGTTAGTTATTAGAGAAGAAATCCCTCACAAATGAAGCTGCTCTGCCAAGCAGTTCTAGTGAAACCCTAGAACCTATAAGGGCAGGGACAGTTCAGTATAATAGTAAAAGCCATTGCCTGGAAGAAAGGTAGGAGAAGACCTGAAACTTTCCTGAGTGTAGGCTTACACACATGGGATTTTAACACCCATACCTTTTCTCGAACACAGCTACGTATGGGCAGCTGCTAAACTTTTATTGCTGCTTGTAGCACATAATGATCACATTCGTCATGGAGAGCTGCTCAGTAGAAGTTCATGACACATCTTAAATCTTTTTACATTTCCCTTCCTCTCCCCTCCTTTTAGTCCTCTTCTCACTTGCTAGATAGATGGTAGTTCTTAGTGATGTAGGAGGCTGCAACTTCCAACCTGAAAGGTCCTGGATGAGTTTGTGTTCTCTAAAACCAAAGAATGAATCTTAAGAACATATGGACATTAATAATAGAATATTTTTATTGGGGGAAAGAAAGCTTCTGTCCAAGAGAGGGACAGAAGAGCCACCTGAGTGGGGGGCCCCTGGGAATCTGCCTCGTTTAAGGAATTTTAAAGAGCAAAAGCTAAGTGAGACAGGTCCAAGGTGGAAAACTTGGGAACTCACACATGAGGTGGGATGAAACTATGGTCAGCCAGTGAGGTTACAAGCACCATTGCTCAGGTAAAACTGATTAAATCCAGGACTAATTGGGGAAGTGAGTCACGTAGCAAGTGGGCATGAATATAGAACAGGAGTTTATCCAGTAACCATAGTGGTGGCAGTCAGTTAGTGACTCTTCCTGGCTTCCTAAAGGTGATGATCCCAGATGTTTACCTTTGTGGAGGTCAGAGTTTGTTCGATCTTTGGTCTTTAGGATTGGCCCACTGTAGGAGCACCCATCTTTCTTACAGTTGCAAGATATCTTGTTGTTCATGCTGTTTCCTTCAAGGGCCTGGCCCTGTCCAGTTGCCTATATATTTCTATATAATTTAGATGCTTACAACAGTAGCATATTAAAACTATGTAAAGGTACATAATTGAGAACTTCCCTTTTTTCCGTAAACTTAATTCTTCATAGGGGTAGCCTGGTACTGGAGATTGAATGTAGGTATTTTGCATTGAGCTATATTTCTAAGTCCTTTTATGTTTTTAACTTTTGAGACAGGGTTTCATGAAGTTGCTAAATCATCCTGGCTGGGACATGAATTTATGACTCTCCTGCCTTGGCCCCCTGAAGTGCTGGAATTACAGCAGGTGTGCTTCCCATCGGCTCATCACCCAGTTATTAATAACTTTTAATTTTTTGCAGTACTGCTGGGTAGAACCCAAAGCCCTCACATTGAACTATATACCTAGCCCATTTTAAAATATATATATTTTTTTACATTTTGAGGCAGGATCTTCTTGAATCTTGAATGATTGATGGGAAAATATTTCTTTATCTTGCCTGAGTTACTTGTGCAGGTGATACCCGGATGAATAAAGCCTAGACGGGAGACCCTCTGCCAGGGCTCGCACATTGCCAGCACATTCACACTCTTGGCATGTTCGTGCCACCTCCTCCCTGCCACAGATTCCATGAAAGGGGAGGCCTTTGTCCCATAAGGCGTCCATTGTTTCAGGAACAGAGGAAGAGGTTACTACTAATTTGAGGCTTTACAAATACCGAGGAGAATAGTGACGACTTAATAACCTCAGCTTACTCCACTGAGCATAAAGTCAACTTCATTGAGACCACGGAAAAAAAAGCCAAACCCTAAATCCACACACTTACTTGGCGATGGTTAGGGGTGTAATCTTGGAAAATTGGTTCAAGCAGTCTCGGGGATGTACTTTGGGGTGGCCTGTTAATAGCATTAAGCTGTGTGGGGGTTGGAAATTACATAAGGAATGCTGACTCCTGCTGGCAGGCCTTAGACAGCTTGGAAGAAAGGGGCTGGGTGTGGGCTCGGCCTTGGGGTTCACTCAGGAAACAGTGGGCTGTGTGGAAGCTTGGCAGAGGTTAATAGTGGGCAGGCTGAACCTGAATCCGAGTTAATCAGGCGGGTGTGTCTGTGGCAAAGTTCTAGCGTTAAGTGCTGCAGGCACCTTAGCTCTGGTTAACCTTGGCTCTCTGACCCTGGGTCGAGTGCTCCAAGCTGGGCTACTTGGCTTGCATTTTCTTTGTGTATGGGTGTTACCTGGGCAAGTCTGGGCTGTGCACAGCTGGGGAGCAGAATGTGGCCATAGTCGTGAGAAGGTACAGGGCTCCAGCTCTAAGGCTCCATCTCAGGGTGTCCTGGGGGATTTTACAGGGGAAGCAAGGGAGGAGCAGGATGGGAAGGCTTAGTGCTGAGGTGTGGAGCAGGGTCTGCATCATCCATGCCGTGCCTCCTTTTTCTTACTGTAAAAGTCCTCCCCTTCCTTAGAGAGCTCTTGTACTTCCCTTTGGACAAAATTATGGATTAGGGAGGATTACAGATGTCTGGGGTTCTGTAAACCTAAAGACTTAGCCATTAATGCTTAACACCTTAGGTGGGGTTCTCTCTGGCCTTGGGTTTGCCAAGCCAAAGGGTGGGGACCTGAGTGGATTAAGGAGAGGCTGGCAGAGGCAGGTGGAAGGGAAAGCAAAGGCCTCGGCCTGGCCTGGGTGCAGCTTTATAGTTTTTGAGATGAGCCAGGAGAGAGGATACATTCTGAAGGCTGGTAGATAGGGAGCAGGCAGTGTCATGCAGACTAATTGTTTACTGGAGTAAATTTGGCTGGACAGGGGGATGGTCAGTTGCGCAGCTTGGCATTTCCTGGTGACTGAAGTATCAGTGTCATCCAGGTACTGCTGGGAATGTATTTTCCAGGCTTAAATAAAGTCTACAATCAGCTAACTTGCAGGTGAGGAGCTTATCCTTGTTAACCTGGGCGGCTTTGGTTGAAATCTGTGGCAAGGACAGAAGAGCCGGAGCGATCTTCCCAGGAGAGATTCTGCCTGAGGGCTGCAGCCTGGGCCTGCATCCGGCAGTCCAAACTTGCCCTTCCCGAGAGCCTTGCCCGGGACAGGAGAGCTGCCTCCCTGAGCCTCCGCAGTGAACCTCTTACTGTGGGTTGTTCCCTGGTTTGGTTTGTTAGGTTGAAGCCTGACTTGTCCGGAAGGAGCAGAACGGGACACCTGGAGGATGCGGGTAGGCGGCGTCCCTTTTGGTTGGACCTCAGGCTCCAGCTTCAAGGAGAGGGCAGGGACCACTTGTAGAGCAGCCAAGCAGCTCATGGGGAGGGCTACTGTGCCGTGCTTTTGTTCTCAAAGCAGACCAATGGCGCTCATCACAGAGGCTTTCTGTGCTCAGAGAGCACTCTGGAGGGCGTACAGATCCTGCCTCCGGTCTTTAGAAGTGTTTCTTTCATGAATTATTAATTTTAATTTTGAGTTTTATTCTATTAAACAATTACTTAATGGTAAAAAAATCGAAGAAGTGTTCATTTTTAATATTTATTGAGAATTTATAAAACAGCAAAATTTTCAAGATTGACTTTTTTGGTTTGCAAAGTTGAAAAAATAATAACAAATAAATTCCTATATGAAGCACAATGAAAACACCAATAGTACTCGACAACAAAAATAATCTCTACTTCAGCTATCGCACCTAACTACGGTAGGTGTCGCCCCTGACAACAGCACGTTCCATTGAGGCATCTCACAGCGGCAGCAGCACCCTGTGCCTACGGGTCCCGGCTCTCTCTGAGGACGTACTTATCATCTCAAGCACACAGTGAACAGGAACATAAAATATCAAAAATAAAACATCAAATTCTTAATATGTGTTGCACACTTAGGATCCGTGTGAGCATTTCCCCGGCAGCTGTGTACTTCCTTACACAACCTAAAAGGTAGCGTCAGACATGAATTCCCTTCTGAACTACGAAGTCCCACAGAAGCCCCAGCAAAGTAGCCCTCACGCCTGCGCAGTCTTTGCATGTGGCAGCCGCAGGCTCTGTGCACACTTCCCGTCCACACGGACGGCGCGCGTGCTTGGTGCTCATGCCCTTGACATCTCACTGGGCCTGTTGTCACAAGGGTCTCACCAGACTGTACCACGTGCACTTAATGGGAAAGTAAGGCATCGTGACATAAAACTTCAGATACGTGATGAAGGCTGAGAGTAGGCGTCAACATTTTTCATATTAGCTGTGTACTTGCTTGCGATACCTAAAAAGTAATACTAGAAAAAAATACTGAGAGGAAGAAAGAGGAAGGGGAGAGCAAAAAAAAGAACATATACTTATATTATATAAAATATTATATGCACATATATTTTATATAATAGTTTAATAATTGGCAACAACTAATAATTATTAAAATTATATATTATATGGTATAATTATTACTAATATATTATATAATAATTAATAATTTATACATACAAGATAGTTTTAAAAGTTACACTACTGTTTCTCTTAGCTAATTGAAAAGATAGGTTTGTGCTCATATTGTTTGGACAATTCAATGCCTGTGTCTGTACTCTGAGTAGCTAAAGATAACAGGCAATGTACTAACTATTGTTACTCTCCTATTGTTTTGAAATTTTGTTTTATCTTTTCTCCTCTTAAAAAAGATTTTTTTTAATGACATGGAATAAAATATTAGTTAAAAATAAATATTTATGTGAACTGCACTGTAACTACAGACAGAAGTCCACCACAGAGCCATCTTTGCTTCAGTTGTCACGCTCCCGGCAGTCTTCACGCCTGAGTGGCGCTGGCGCTGACCTTGGCTTTCCTGCCCCTGCGTGTGGAGCACGCTGATGCCTGTCTGGCCTCCCACTGCTGTGGGGGGCCTCTGGGGTGCTGCCCTGCGCCGCCCCCATTCTGTGGTTCCCGGGCAGCAACATTTCACTGTTTCTCTGCTGTAAGTGATTTCTTTCGAGTTCCAATCTCAATCTGCTAAGAAAATTTCCCCTTAATATTCCGCCTTTGTTATTTTCTTTTGCAAACTGTCAAACTGTTCATGCCGCATGTTCAGGATCAAGTAAAACCGGACCATGCTTTGTCTTTCGAGTGACATCATGGGCTGTGGCGATAGCTCAGTGGCATAAGCATCTTCCTGGTTCGGGCAAGGTCTGGAGTTCGAGCTCTGGTAGCAAAAAAAAAAAAAAAAAAAGAAAGAAAGAAAGAAGTGGTGGGAGGAGTATGCTGCATGACTCACAGAAAACATCTACTCCATAAACTCATTCTGGCAAATTAGATGTCTGCAGAACAGAAGAGCAGGGTGTGTATATTTTACCCTCCTTGGCACTCAGGGTTATACACGCAACACACAGAGACTATGCAGGTGAAAAGCTCGACACTAGGACAGGTGCGCACCCTTGCCATTCAATGTACCAAGTGAGCGAACTCCAGGATCGTTTCCTGTGTCCCTCGGAGGCAGCTACTGAGAACCACCACAGGCTACATAATTTCATTAGAAAAGAATGGCACGGGCCATGGTAACGCACAGTAACGCTCCACCTGCACAGTCGTCTCTCTGCTGCTTTCCTCTAGTTTCCTCCAGCTGTCAAGCTGCACAGGAATCCATGGGCCTATCCCCAAGACCATAGTGAGGCGACATAGCAGACCGCACTTGCCCAGAGAGTGCCAGGCGCTGGCTGCGGTGGGACTGAGCGGCAGTGCCCGGCACTGCTGCTGCCCACAAGGTTTGGCTGTGCTGGGCAGTTGGCAGTGTCACAGGCAGTGCCCAGATTGGTGAGAGCAACCCCCAGGGTCTGGCTACACTTTCTAAGGATGAGGACGAAAACAACTCAATCTGACTTTGAAATACCAAGTGAGCATATTGTATTTCAGTCTGGTATAAATTTGTAAAAGGACTTGCTCTGTACAACATTACAGTACTTTGGCATTTTTCCACTCATATTTTGACTTTCAGGGGGAAAAATTAAATAGTGATTGAAATACTGCTGTGTGAATTTTGAATTTAGGATTTGCAAATTGTGGAAAAGGGTAAATACCACTAGCAGTAAATAAGTGGAGGCTTTGGGGGCAGGGGAGATGGCTCAGTGGAATAAGTGCTTCCCTGGCAAGCGCAAGGGCCTGAGTTCAATCACCGGTTCTGAAAATACAAAAATAATAATAATAAGTGGAGGTTTTGATTCTTTTTCTAGGTCCTATTTGCAGTCTCTGTGTCTCATCGTTTGGAGCAAGACCTGTCACGATCTTCAGCAGCTTCCTGGTGGCTGGCGGCCTGATGCTGAGCAGTTTTGCCCCCAATATCTACTTTCTGTTTTTTTCTTATGGTATTATTGTAGGTAAGGACCTGGATCACAACCATCTTCCTGGCTTTACAAAGCACACACCACCTCACTAGTGTCAGGAGTATCATTCAGTTACTGGAAGGAGTGAAAAGGGTTGCTAGTAATTTACTTTCAGTGACCACTTCTCCCAAAATTGTTGCTTTAGTATTACACCTCCTTACAGTCACAGGATGGTGGCTTTCTATTTAGCACTTGACTCTATTTTTAATTTATTCTAATTTTTATTGTTTTTACTCTAGTTTTTAAAAATTATTTATTTATTTGCTTGTTTGCTACAGGGTCTAGCTACACAGTTCAGACTCATAGTGATCCTCTTGTCTCAGCCTCCCCAGTGCTAGGATTACAGGAATGCATCACCATGCCCAGTTTCAGGGTCAGCATGGTATGTGGTCCTGGGGATAGAACTTGGGCCCTTGCACTTGCCAGGCAGGTGCTTAGGCTGCCAAGCTATCTCCCCCACCTGAAGCATTTAACTCTAAGTATCACAGACAGAAAAAGAAAAGTGCGACCAGAAAAGAAAAGTGAGAAGAAGAAAATAAAACTTAGATGTCATGATATCTCCTTCTTGGATTTATAAGGTGGCTCCTACTATACTGGGCAGGGAAGCAGCTCTGTGAAGACCTTAATGTCCACAAATAGCTCCTTGAGACCTGTAATATCTTTTGTCAGGTGCAAACCAAAGATTACAGTAGAAGTAAAGAGTATATTTGAAGACCATTGTTTTATTTTTGTTTTTGTGTTTTGAGACTGGCTCTCACTATGTACTTCACTTTGGCTTTGAACTCTCTGTGTAGACCAGACTGGCCTTGAATTTACAATGATTGTCCTGCTTCAGTCTCCTGCTTTTCAATTTTTTACATTAAAAGTTTTTTTTTTTTTTTTTTTTTTTTTTAAGATAGGTTCACACTATGTAGTTCAGGCTGGCCTTAAACTCACAGCAGTGCTTTTGCCTGACCCTTCCAAATGCTGAGATGATAGGTGTGAGCCCAAGCAAGTCAATTTCTTGTGTAGCTCTTCTCAAGTCAGGAGTCTGGGGCTCTCATGTCAAAACAAACTTTTCAAAGGAGTTTATGCTTTCACTTTTAAACTCTTGAATCAGTGAAAAGTAGGGTCCTACTGATAACTTAGAAGCTTTCAGGGAATCTTTTCTATTGTCCTAGTCCAAAGTACTTAGCTTCTTTATGTTTTCCTAGATGTGCTCTCCTTTAGCTTTGCTGTACCTCCCAGGGAAATGAAAACCTTTTAAAAATCATTCACCTGTGCCATTTGATTTGAAATCTCAATGGGGATCTGGCTAAAAGCCCACAGCAGTACTCAGTCCATAGCCTGAATGTTGGGCCGCCTTGAAATGTCCTCCATCACATTGATTACTTTGTGACCCTTAATCTTAGTCTTCCACAGAGTCTCAGGAGGTGAGTAATATACAGATTTCCTGCCAGAGCCAACCTGCGGGGCCTGTAGCATGACAGTCAGCCTTCAGTCCTAGCTGAGTCCTCCTGAGCTGCGCCTTTACTGCATGCATTTCCATCATCATTCTGGTCTTCTGAGCTTTACCCAGAATCTTTCATCAAGACTGACTGACAGTGCTGTAGGGCTTCTCTGGCCTGCATCTTTAAATTTTTCTTAACACCTCAGGAACCAGTTCCAAAGGCTTCTAGAACACCTGGTCACATATGCAGTTCTTTGGACTCAGTTTGTTTTAGTCATATTTTGTGCCACTGAGACACAATATCCAACACCCAAAACTGAAAGGAGAAGGTGAGTGGCTTTAGATTTTGATGGTCTGCTGACTCGAAGGCATAAGCAGCACAGGAAAAGGCCCAGGCAGGGGTCAGCTGCTTACTGCCCAGCAGCCAGGAAGCTGAAAGAGAATAAGAAGCTAGGAAGAGATAACCCTTCTAGATCAAGCCCTCGGTGACCTGCCCTTCATACCTGGCCCTGTTTCCATGTCTAACTACAGCACCGCCATAGCCAAGAGTCAAAGGCGCTGAGCATTAGTTCCATGCACAGTCACAGTCCGAGGACCTTCCTGTGTCTGTGATGAGCTGGCCTCATAAACTAGACAAGACAAGAGGAAGAGTTAGCCCTGACAGGCAGTCTTTGGGATCAGGCTGAGTAGGGTCGCTGTATCGCCTTCCCAGCTGTGGGTCTGTAAATGTGTTTCTTGTCCTCCTTTTTACTCATTTTTAAAATGAGCACAGTCAGAGTGTCCATCAGGAAGGGTCTGCTGATGGTCAATGACAGGGCGAGGCAGGCTGGTAGTATAACCACGGGAACTGGCTTTGTGGGCTCATAAGCCGCTCACCCCCACTGAGCTTCCATTTTTACTTTTCATAAAATGGACTCATGAATTCAGAGAGAGAGCAGGACAGCTGCCTGAGGTGGCGTGCGGTAGGAGGCGCACAGGCCTTTGATACATGTGTTCCTGCCTTCAATTTCTTTCTCACCTCTTATTTCAAGATGATCAGTGCAGTGTTGGGTTATTAAGGAGGCTCCATTGATTTAGAAAGAGTCGGTCATGGATTAGTAAGTATAGAAAATGAGGGCTGGAGATATTGCTTAGCAGCATAAACACCTGCCTGGCAAATGCAAGGTCCTGAGTTTGATCCTACTACTGTCAAAAAA
>PVKA01016601.1:0-47586 GCA_004027165.1 Ctenomys sociabilis
TGATCTCCTCATTTTTTTATCCATGTCTTCTTTAGAGATAGTTATCAGTTCTTTTTCTGCAGAGTTTCCTCCAGTTTGGGTTTCCTCTGTATATTTCTGGACTTTTTTCTATATTTCAGATGCTATGATTGCAAAGAATTCTTTTTTTTCAAAGAATTCCTTTTTGATTTCAGAAATTATTTCTGATTTGAGTTCCTCATGACCTTTCTGCTGTTGTTTCTTTGCTTCAGATGCTGTTAATTCATACGTTTCAGCTGAAATAGTGCTCTCTGCACTTATTCTGGGTGAGCATTGGTTTTACCCCAGATGTTTCTGGATTTGATTCTTTATTTCAGATGCTATGTATTCCGATATTTCTTTTCTTATTTCATGAATTAATTCTCACCTGAGTTCCTCTATACCTTTCTGCTGTTGTTCCTGTGCTGCTGTATCTGTTAATTCATTCATTTCAGCTGAGCTAGTGTCCTTTACACTCACTGTTGGACTTGAGGCCTGAGATTGAATTTTTCTCTTTGTCTTTGTCATTTTGTATAGAAGTGACCCCTGACCTTTGGTGTAGAGCTTTGGTGCAGCTGTAACCTTAGCGTGTAATGAGATTTGGTTGCCAGTCTATTGAGTTTGAGATTATCCAGTTATGCCTGGCCTGGATCTAGCTATTTTGTTCAGTTCCTTTTTGCTGCAGCTCTTATGCTTCCCCTTTGTTGGTTCCCTGGTGAGGTGAGCATGAACCAAACCTGGATGCAGAGCAAGTAGTGAAAATTCCCACTATCTTAGCTAGCTTTGGGGCAAGGATCTGGAAAGTTGCCGGAGTCGGCCCTTGTATCTCAGGCAGGTCATTCTCTAAGTGGGTGGCCTGGCCTTTGGTAGGTCCGCTGGGCTTCCAAAAGGATAGTGGATTTTCTTATTCACAGAGTAGGCTGTGCTGGGTCAGCCAAGCTGTGCTGGTTCTGGGGCTGCGGGCTTTGAAAGTTCCTCCCTCTTGGCGATCATGGAGCTCTCACTCACAGGCCAATGTGCGCTGGGTCTTGGGCCGCGGGGTGGGACCAGTATTGCTGGAAAATGTCTCTCATGTGCGGCATGCCTGGAGTCCTCACTCACAGGCCACGGTGTGCTGGGTCTGGGCTCTAGTGAAATCTTATCATCCATAATCGTATGATACCAGTTTTGTTTGCTATGTTATTCAACATAATTGACAACCATAGTCTTACAGTAAATAGGCTTATGATTTCTATTTTATACTATTGTGCAAGAGAATCATCTTTAAATGTTGGTCTGATTGGGGAAGTTTTTTCAATCTTGATGCTCTTTCTGTTCTGAAATATGAATGTCCAGATAATTTCTAGTCCACTTTCCTAATGAAGTAGGGTCTGGGTAAATAGTTCAGTGGAATAAATGCCTGCCAGGCAAGTATAATGTCCCAAGTTCAATCCTTGGCACTGAAAACAAACAAACAAAATCATCTAATGAAGTAGTAGGTTTTTTTTATTCCTGTAAGTGAAATTTCATAATCTTCTATTCCCACAGCATCCTGTTATGCCAGAACAGGGCCACCCAGAAAAAAAAAAAAAAAAATGGTCACAGCTTGACCAACTGCCTTTGTTACCTTTCAGCCTGCCCATAAGTTTCAGGCCAAAGACCCACCCCCTTGACCAAAAGTATAAAAGCTGGATCCTGTCCTTTGTCTTTTGCTCAGTTGCTTGAGATTTATCTGCTCAGATGCTGCCCACCTAAAATGATAATCAGTCCTCCTGTTCCTATTTGGTCTGTCCTGTCTCTTAAATCTGATTCACTAAGGGCACTGGGTTCACCTAAGAGGGCTTCACCTCCACTGGCTCACAAGACTTCGCCCACAACCCCATCCCCTCCCCCATTCCCCAGGCCACACCTTTTCCTAGCATCACATTGGAGGTTAGAATTTCAACACACTGATATGGGGGGAGACCCAAACCTTCGTCTTATTGTGACAGAGCTACTTTGATAAGCATATGTTATTTACTACAATCCCTTTGGTCTTTGTTTGCTGTTATTCAATACAATTGACAACCATATTCTTATGTTAAATTGGCTTAGCTTATGATTTTTATTTTGTATGATTATGCATAAGAGTCATCCTTAAATATTAGGTTTGTTATATAAACTCAAGAATTTTTTTTCAATCTTGATGCTTTATCTCTTCTAAGATATGAATATCCAGATAATTTCCAAATAATTTATGTTCTTATATTATTGTAAGTCATCCTTCATTGTAATTACTTATTTATTGCTGATGTGGAGAAATGACATGGACTTTTGAAAGTTGATGGTCCTTGCTGCCTTGTCATCACCCTAAATCATGGTGTGGGAACATAATTTTGTTTCTCTCCTATGTCAAAGCCCATGTGCATTACCACGCACACTTTGATAAACCAAAAGTACCCAAGAGCGGGTCACAGGTACTGTCTTTTCCTAAAGATCACTTCTTTTTTCTTTTTCTTTTTTTTATTTGTTTGGTATTCACTTGATGTACTTGTTAATGTTTGTGGTAGCTAATTGACTTATGTCCACTTGAGTTAGAAACGCCCAACTGAATCACATCCATGCCATGCTGGGTGGCAGTCTTTCTTGAAGAAAGACTATCTGTGGGTAAAAGCAGCACCATCAATAGGCATGTGGACCAAATAGAATCAAAGGGAAGCACAGAAGGAGACTCCCTGCATTTCTTTGGAAGAGCTCCAGTCGTCACTTTCACTCTGGACATCATCCCTGGCTTGTAGTGCAGATGCTCCAGTCTCCAACACAGACCCTTTGACCTCCTGATGCGACACCCAAGGAACATGACCACAAGCTCCAGGCCTCTGTTCTTTTGCACTTTTTCACACCTGACTCTGTGGACTACTTCCAAAAGCCCACTTTATATACTGTCATATATTTTGTATCTTGCATGAACCTGTTTCTCCCATGAGCATTGACTGATACTGTGTAAGTGTTGGATGGTGTGATTAGAGGGCACTTTGCTTTGTGGCCTTTGTTGATGCTAAAGTGTCCATGCTCCTACTATGGTTGATTTCAGGCAACCAGTGCAAAGTCTCTAGAAGTAGAGTTGGGACAAAAACCATATAATCAGCTCTTAGGCTGCTACAGCAGTTCCAGCTTAGCCCTACACAATATATGGACTTTATAGTTCCACAGTTTGCAAATCACACAGAGTCAAGAGACAAAGCTGATTGTCACAAAATATTTTAGAGGGCAACAAAAGCAAGTGGTTTTGCATTACAAGGAGTCATTAAAATGAGTTATTCAGGCCTGCTTGACCAGTACAGTTTGTTGTGTTTGGGTGTCTTTCAAATGAAGATCTACCTAGCAATACTTTCATTCAGGATACCCCTCCAAGAACATTTGTGCATTGCTCTTGTCTGAGACCAATCAAAGAGCCAAAGGTCATATTTTATAGTTCTCATTCTTTTGTGTTTGGGAAAATGCATTACAACTCTGAAGAACTGTCGGAGGACATGGGCTACTCCAGTGCGATCATTAAAGATGTGCTGCCATTGCTCCAGAGCGATCAATGGGCAATTCTCTCTCAAATACCTGCTCTGACTTCGTGATGAGAATCTGGGTGCCACATTCTGCTGCTTTAAGAATAAATAAGCCCTCTTTTGATTTAAACTTTGTAATATGCACAACTTAGAATACAATAAAACCGAATCATATTAACACATCTTTCAAATGAGTTCAGCCCCATGTTTTTCATTTCTATATTTCCTTCACCATTTTTTTTAAACTTTGGACTCTATTTGAATCAATTTTCTTTCTCCCTTTGGCCTAAATAGTCTAAAGATTATACTTTTCTGCCATAATACCCCCATTCCTATTAGAAGCAAACAATCATTTGCTTCTTCCACTTGCTCTGCAGTAGTCTCACATAGTTGGCTTTAATATAAAGCTCCCAGCTACTAACTCAGCCACTCTCCCACACAGCCAGCTATTCACAATCTGTACAAATCCCTCAATTCAGTTTCATTCAATGCTATTCAATTCAAAGCAGCTCAATTCAATTCAGTTCAATTCATTCTACAACATGTTGGTGCCAATTCTAATTCTATCTCTTTGGGTTATTTTTTTTTCCTTGTCTTTCTTTCTTTCTTTTATTTTATTTTATTTATTTATTTAATTTTTTGTGTGTGGATGATCAAAGGATACATGATAAAAAGATCTGGTAATTTGATCAATCATTCAGCTGCCCTTTCTTAGGAAGGTGGATGTTTACAATTGTGTGCTGCTCTTGACTACTTCCACTTTTCCATAAAGATCTTATTTAATGCATCAGTACTCTTTTCTTCAGTGCTTTAATATTTATTTATTACTTCCAGAAGTCTTCCCTTTCTTTGATCTATTTAGTGAACTTTCTATGTTGACTCTGAAGGATCACTTTTCTCATATGTAAAAAAAAAAAAAAAAAAAAAAGCAAAGAAACCTAGGTCCTAAAACGATTTGCAAATGCAATAAAATTTATTAAGGTGTTTTTCTGTTTCTCTGTTTTTATTGCACATCATCAGAAGAAATCTGTTGTACATTTCTTTGAATTGACTCAACTCAAAAATTCCTAATAAATGCCTATGACTATGTCTATCACACATTTTCTATGCTCTTCCTCATATCTTTACGCATACTTTGGATAATTTTAATCCTTGAAATTGTAACTTAAATTTTTTTATTTTCTGGGCACTAAAGCAGTAATACCATTACTGCTTTCTTTGAGTAATTTAATCTAGTTTTTTGTTACTGTAAACTGAGTTCAATGTCATAATATTTTTTGTCACAAGTAAATCATTTTTAATTCATGTAATCATTAAAGTTCTATAGAGTCTCTAAATAGGAATATATTTGTATTTTCAGTTGCTTTCTGATTGAAAAATACCCTTAGAAATTAATATGATTAATATATTGAGTTGCTCTTTAATCTGTTTTAGCTCTGGAAAGCACATACATTCCAGGAGAATGTACAGGATGGGTATATATTTTTATTTATATAAACCAATATTATATTAGTAATGAATCTCATAAATATTTACCAGGTAACAATTAAGTGTAAGATGGTGATATTCCAGTGGATGTCTAAAGTACAGTCAGTCCTTTCTTTGCACAGTAAATGTTTTCCCCTGTCACTTTTCTCCAGATAAGCAAATGACATCAATGTCAACTGAATATTTCTGGCTCGAGCTCATCTTTGATTCTCCTTAGATCTTAAATTCAACCTTGGGCTCATCAGCTGCAAAATACATGCAAACTCCAGTAGCCTCTCCTTGGGAAGCTTGCTCCAACTTCTCACTGAGCTGCACATAAGCGTTCTGGCAGGTCTCTTTGTTTTTGCTCTTGGCTCAGTGCAAGCCATTAGCGACCAACTGGAGTAACCTCCCCAACCAAACCCCCACCCATGTCATCTCCTTCCAACGATTACTGTGTTTTTAAGTTAAAAAAAACCAAATTTCTCACCATCGCTTGCAAGATCCCACAAGATTTGGCTCTATCTGCCTTCATATCATTGACACTTAATTTCTTTCATTTGATTTGCTGCATGCACACTTTCCCTCTACCCTTTAAATACCAGTTAACAGACAGACACCATTCTATACATTCATGTTTACAGTCATTTTCCCTAGAATAATGTTGGCTGCGTCAAGTGTTAGGGACTCCATAAGCATCAGAAGGGATGTTTGAGTTTAAATTTTAATCATGACAGTTGAATTTTCAGAAGTAGCAAAGAACAAGACTACGTGACTATGATTTTCTACACCGTATTTTGGGATCTGAAATTATATAGTTTTTTAGTGAAAATGTACAGAATACATTAATACAATTTTAAAAGTTATAACATTTTATTAAATGAGATTCATCTCCTACACTTTGAACTGTTACAGTTCTCCTATACAAAGACCCTAAGAAACAAGATTGAAAGTTTTAATGTCAGAAAGCTGTTTTAATAATCTTTCTTGTTACTTTTATTTGAAAGAGCCTTCTTAACTCACTAAAATAACTCACTAGTTAGCTACAGGTATATTGTAGCATTTCCTTGAGCAGCAGCTACCATAGAAAAATTAATCATGAGAATAAGAAATGAATGGGCAAAGAATTTTATAGTTACACTGCAAAATTAACATGAGGCTGAATAATAATAGGGTTCTAAATTTCTGAGCCAAAACGGAAAGTATATGATTAACTATAAGGACACAATACCTTTTAATAAGTGCTCCAATACTTTATATTTAATCCCTTTGAGAAACTTGAATAACTTGTACTCTGGGGGCCTTGGTTTTCTTTCCACTGAATAGGAATAATAGTGTTTTCTACCTGATAGCTTTCTCCTGAAGCCTCACGACAACAATAGAGCCACTGAGAAGTAAAATATTTCTTTATAGGAGATATAACTTTAAATCATAATGATCTTTTCATGAGTTAATATCTCATGTTAATATAGAAGATGTATTTGAAACAAAATTGTGATTTGAAAAGTAAAGTGAACCGTTTTCCATTTGATCCCGTCTTGTATTCTGGAAACTTTCAGTTTAAAACTTAAAGTCCTACTTCTTAGCTGTTAAAACTAGTCACACTAAAGAACATCAACACACAGACAAGACTTCCAGCATGTAAAGTTTATTAATTTATTCAAGGATATTTAGAGCAAAAATTCTAATTCAAAAAGAAACATTTTCTATTACACTGGCAGTGTTTTAACACAGCTTTGATGAAGTTACAGCGGTTCCAACTTAGTGGGCGGGGACAGCGAACAACACCACAGCTGATGGCTGTTTCAAAGGCTTCCGATCCCTGGTCCTTTGGGAGAAGCCTTTGGATAACATCAGTGAGTCAGTATGATGTGCAGGTGTGCGCGTCTGTGTGAATGAGTGACTTATGTGAATACAGGAATTAATTGTGGGTACACTGCAAGCACACATAAATTACACCTGTTATACTGATTCTAAATCCATATCTTATTATGTAACTATCGGCACAATAGCTAAACAACTTTATGTACAGATTTTTGGTTATGCAAATGCTCCAAAACATTTTTGAATGGAATTTTTTTTTATTTATACCATACAAGAAAATTTTGTCCCTGATTTACCATTTCAAGGAATTTAATTCTTTTAATTCTTTTGCCATAAAGTCACACAGATAATGAATTTCTGTTATAGAGAAATATTTTTCTTATTTTTGTGATTTTAATTCGATAAAGGCATCCATTTAATGAGAGAAAGCAGATCAAGAACCTAGGTAAACATTTTGAGTGCCCTCTGGTGGTCGCTCAGTCTATAACAGTCAAGGAACTTGAAATTCGTAGTTTACAAAACTGTCTATATACACACATCATGATTTTTTTTTCTACACCCCTTCCTTTGTCTACACCTGTCAAAGGTGGGCACTCCATTGTCATTCAACTAACTTAGGTGTTTGAACTCGACACCACAGTCCAACACAGTCCAGCATTCCACAACAATAGTGAGTTATTCAAAGAAGTTGTCGACCATAGCCATTTACAGCTCAGCTTAATATTATGGCCCCATGATGTACACTTCATTTTTATACCTTTCTGCTGGATGGATAAGACCTAGATAGATCAAGACCTATACACCAACACATGAACTTTATATTTCTTATGTGGACAGTGAAGCCCTCTCAGGGATTATCTTGTAGTCCTGTACATTATTCTATAGATCTTTTGTCTGTGTCATCCATGTGGATGAGTCACGGCCAATGTTTGACCAGTTTGCTCTCTGTGAGAGCAACTTGAGAGAAAGTTTTCTCTTCATGTGACTCTCCCCAGGCACACTATAGAACTTCAGTCTCTTTCCTCTGTGGCTCCATAATCTCCTTGTTCAGAAAATTTGGAGCTCACCTGAGTTTCATGATGTTGCAGTACAGGTTCTCCTATGTCCTGAGTCTTCGCTGACCTTGAGATGAATACACACTTCTCAGAGGACGAAATTAAAGAAGCAAATAAATATATGAAAAAATGCTCCACATCGCTAGCCATTCATGAAATGCAAATAAAAACACTGAGATACCATCTCACTCCTGAAAGAATGGCTAGCATAAGGAAATCAACCAACAACAAATGTTGGAGAGGTTGTGGGGAAAAGGGAACATTTCTCCACTGCTGGTGGGAATGTAGACTGGTACAACCATTGTGGAGGTCAGTGTGGAGACTCATCAAAAGAGTAGGACTAGAAATCCCATTCAAGCCAGCTATCCTCCTACTGTGAATTTTCCCAAAGGATCTGGAAACATTGTATCATAGGGATATATGTGTACCTATGTTTATAGCAGCACAATGTATGATAGCAAAATCTTGGAAACAACTAAGATGTCCATCACATGAGGAATGGCTGAAAAAGATGTGGTTTTTCTATATAATGGAGTATTACTCAGCTATTAAGAATGATAAGTTTGAAGCATTTATACTGAAGTGGATGCCACTTGAACATATACTCATAAGTGAAATAAACCAGACACACATGTGCAAATATTGTATAGTCTCCCTAATATAACAAGCGGAAAGCAGAAATACAAAAGGAAACGTACAACTAAAATCAATTGAGTCTGATAAGGCAAAGTGAATGGCATATGCTGCAGGATACTAATCAGCTTTTCTTCTGGATGGTTAACAACCTAAGTTCACAAGTCAGAGTTGGAGAAATAGAAGAGCCACAAGGCCAGCAACATTTTGACACTCATGATTTAAAGAGGAACAATTCAATTTGGCTCCTATTTTGGGGAATTAAACCCACTGCAAGGCAGAAGCTGGAAGAATTTGGCACAAGAAAAACAGCACAGCTCTTAGGACCTGAAGCAGAGTGAGGTGGAGACCGAGGAAGAGAGATCTTTCCAAGGTCAGAGGCCCTTGCTCTGCCACCTGCAGGCAGGCCGGACCCACTACAGCTCCTTTGGCAAGGGTGTCATTAATGAACTAATCCCCTAATGAGTGATGTAGTTCCCTTCAATGTCTTCCACCTAAGGCATGAGTCTTTCAGAGACTTTCTAGATCTAACCCCCCACGCTTACTATCATAATGACTTAGCACTATTGACAAGATTTAATCTGTACATTTACTTATTAACCTGATGGACTACATTTGTAATCCTGCATAAATTAACCAAAATTTCAGTGTTTCCTTTGTTCTCTAATTCTTAGAATAGGAGACTAATATCTACAAAACAAAGTCACTTTTACCAAATAATAATTTGATAAATATCCAATTTTTTTCAAATAAATGACATAGACTAGGCCTTTTTTACCACAATATCCTAAGTGTTGTAACAGGGATTTAGAGTAGTAACACTAAAACGAAACTTACCCAGTAAATCTCATCCTTAGTACCGGATGAAGACTGAAATGACAATTATTAAAATGATAAGTTGTATTACAACATCTAATCTTACAACTAGACCAAGATGCTACTCTTTATATTACCTATATTGAATCTTTACAGTAATCCTTACCTCAGGAACATAAGGGAAAAAGATGTTTTGCAGGTATAAAAACTTCCCCATAAGAGTACTTTTAGCAAGGCAAATACCTGGTGAGTAACATATCTCATTCCAATCATAGTTAAACCTTGACATCCGTCATTCTTTGAGTGGAGCTTCATGCCAATCAACCTCAACAGAACGTGCCAATCTCTTCTGTTTCAAAGCATGCATGAGTGCACAGCTTTTTCAATATATTAAAATTAACCGCTAGTTTAGAATGTGTGCTCTATGTGTAAAAATTCTGGTTGGGAGCTGGAAGAACCTGATGACATTTAGCTTTCTTAATGGGCAGTTGCTTCCAGCAAGCCACACTGTGCAACAACACTGTGAAAGATGAGATGCACCAGACAAGGAGATTTGTAGAGCTTTCTAGCACCAGGACTGGTGGTTGACGTGGCACAGTTCAAGGCATAGGTTGAAAATTTCCATTTCATAAAGCAAGGAACTCAAGAGCAAAACTGGAGAGGAGGGTTATCTGAGTCACTGAGCAAGAGTTAGTCTGGTCTTATAATATATGAAGGGAGAGTAGACTTTCAGACATTTTGGGGAAAGGAAAGGGTAGGGAAATTCTTGCTTTTGCTACTTATTTACTTTTATGGGGCTGAGGAGATGGCTCAGTAGAATAAGTGCTTCGCTGGTAAGTGCAAGGGCCTGAGTTCAATCCGAGTTCCGCCAAAAGAAAAAAAAAGCACATTATTTTTATTTCTGTTTTTCACAGTACTAAGAATAAAACTCAGCACCTTGCCCTTACAAGGTAGGAGCTTATGCTGCTGAGCTATCTCCCCAGCCCTCTCTTGGCTATTTTTAGTGCTCAGGAAAACTTCAATATTGCCAAAGAATTGATTCAATCTTTGTAAATATTAAAAGACTCTAGATTCACTACCATTTTATGGAACTTTCATCAATGGCCTCAAGAATCATTAATTCAGTAAAAGTGAATCATTAATTGCCAGCAGCACCTATTTGAAAAATGGTCTTTTTTTTTTTTTTTTTTTGCTTATTAACTCACATTTTAGGGCAGTTAGCTTATAATTTAAATAAAATTGTTCTTAATGGACTCTAATGTTCTGAAAGAATTAGAAAGAAACATGAAGACAAAAGGGAAATTCATTATCAGCAACATTTTTCCTAAGCAGAGACAATGCAACAGAAATATTGAAGAGTTGGAAATTCCAACAGAAAAACGTGGGTAATAAAAAGCAGCATAAAGCCATTTAATGTTTGCTGCAAAAACAATCACATGACATACAATTGTAATATAGGTCCTTGAGTAAGTATACGGCACAGAAACAGTAAAAGGGGGACAATTGAAATAATAATTTGATGTAGTAATGTTTATCTCCACATTATATTTTGGCTGAGAGGATTTGAGAATGTCTCCGCCAAAATCTTCGATTCTTCACCCTCTCTGTAAATAATACTCTCACTCAGGTCAAAGGCTGTATTTTTCTCTGCTGTCCACTAAAAGCCCCATTCATCTACTTATTCATTTGTTTGTTTGTATGTTTTATGTGAACTACTGTCACTGCTGTTTCTTTAGTCCAAACAAATAGTTGTTAAAGAAGCCGTGCTACGAGCTTCTCACCCACACTGTCTATAGCAAACTCACTGGCACAGGCATGACCTCAATGCCAGGCTCCCGGTGACAGCACCCACCACTGTGTCAGTGCAACACCTCCCTTCCATGGTGATTTTATTGTTCCAGAATGAAAAGTGTTCCCTTTCCTTTCCATATAAATGTAACCATGCTCTTGCTTGCTTTTATAAGAAGGTATTTTTCCTATATTATTTGCCATAGTATAATGAGAATGCATTAAAAGTGAATTATATAAAAATGGCAGATGGTAAGCAAGTAAATTGCCCTTTAGAGAAATATTAGTTTTAAATAATTTCTAAGGCAAATGCACATGCACACATAATACATACATCTCCGTTATGAGTAACTTGTGGCAAAGTGCAGCCCTCTGACCCTTAGGAACTGTGACACACACACGAGTGTGCACCCTTGTGCAGAGAAATATTTCCATAGTGGAGGTACATGACAAATGAAGATGCCAGGCCTATGAACATATTATAGCACTTTACATACAATTTTTAAAAGTATATTATGCAAACCCAGATGGTTCACTTTCAGAAATTTGGACAATGCATCTTATTCTGACCTACTGTAGACTGGCAATTTGACCACCAGTGCTTGTTTTCACTGTGTCAAGCAGACACAGCAGATCAAGAACTATACGTACCTCCACCTAAAGAAACACTCACTTCATCTAAATCTTTTACAGAAACAGATGTGGGGACTCTTTAACTATGATAGGACTTATTAGTGTGTGAAATGCAATGTGATATTTAAAATTAAAAAAACTTTAAAATATTTGAGATTCCAGAAGTAATATTCCTGAAAACCCTGAAATAAATTTTATTTTTAAATTGCATTTAAAGAAAAAACTAGTTATTTGCAGCAGCATGCTCTGAAGCTCATTTTTCTTCTCTTCCAGTTTAACATTCCCATCTGACTTCTCCTTCTGAAAATAATACATGACAAGACTTCTTTCTTCTTTAATTATAACTGGAAAATTCATTCATCAGCCAGGTGTGTGAGAGCTTGGCCTCAGAGTGACATATCTGGAGCTCTGAGGAATCTGCACTGCAGGTTTCTTTCCTGTTCACAGCCCCACAGGGATCCCACTCACATCCAGATGGAAGAAGAGTCTGCTTCTTCACAGGCCTGGGGACTTCCGACTCATCCGCTGCATGCATAATTCTTATGGATCCAGCTTTCATCAAGAATGCCAGATGCTTCAAGCCATGACCTTGGAAGTGATTCTACTGATGGCTTAAAAAGAGAACAAGGAGTATATAAAAGCATAAAAATGTGAAGGAAAGAAAGAGAAAGACACAAAACAAAGAAGAGCGGGATGATGGAAGAGAGGGAGAGAGAGAAAGAGAGCAAGAGAGAGACAGACAGAAGAGAGAGTCTTAGCAAAAAAGATGGAGAGAAAGTAAAAGAAATTGAAAAGTAAGGATAGAAATGAGATGGAAAGAGCGATGACAGCAAAGTGAAAATTTCCTAAAAGGCCATCATACCACCGTTGCAGCATTTTCTCATAAGAGCGGCTTGGATTATGTTTTAAGTCTTTCATAAATGAACCCGCAGAATTTACTTAGGACAAACATACATGATTACTAAGCAAAGTATTCAATTTTCTGACAGCTTTTAAAATTTATTTATTTAAAAAGAATAAAAATAGTAAAAAAAAAAGATACAGCATTTCAGTAAGCATAAGAATTCAACAATGGTTGTGTTTTTTTGTTTTTGCTTTTTGCATAGAGTTGTCTTTAAATTAGTTGCTAAGATTACCAGACTTAAGCATTTAAATTAGTCAAAAAAAGTTTTGAAAAATTAAAAAGGAGAGAATAAATCTTTAAGCTTCAGCTTCTTCTTTCAATAGATGAGCAAAAATCAACAGTACGGTTATCCAAGCTACCCTGTGTATGTCCATACATATTTTCCCCTTTCTTTTCTCCTTTCCCGCAGCCCAGTTGTTTCTCCCCTTGAATAGTTTCTTCCCTTTGCTAGTATCTATTGCTCCCTTTGTAAAACACATGAATTCTTACTATCCCCAAACCAAAATCTCTTTGCTCTTCCTACACTCTTCCCTCCTTCCTTCTTTCAGTCCATCCTTCCTACTCCCTTCCCCCTCCACTCTCCCCACCCTTCCTCTAACTACATTGCTAATAACAGGATATTGATTTTTTTTCAGAACATGAGCTTCTGTTTCCTGTATGAGGATGCAAGTTTAGCATTGCATTATCTGTTAGACATCTTCGCTAATAGAAAATCTCCTTGGCACTTGCTCTGGAGCTGCTGACAAGGCGTACTATTATCTCTTCAATTTCATCTTCCTCCTCTTTCCTCCCTGTGGGAGAAAAACATCTGTATGCCTTAGAGGGAATTAAATATGTTAGAACAGATCTCTTGCTTGTCAGCCTATTTAGAAGTGTTTACTTTTTCTTTTTTCACCCCTACTCATTTTATAGGATTAGAGAATATTTTAGGGAACCTACAGCAAATGACATACCCACTCACAGTAATTAATTAATTCATCTGTTTAGTCAACATATATTTATATGTTTAGTCAACATATATTATAGTCAAGAAAGGTGCTTGGTAATTGGGATGTAAGGATGAAACTAAAAGCCTTTGAGCTTTGGGGGAAGCAATCTTACATTTGGCTTTCTGTGTGAATTTTCTTCTAGAGTCCTTTAAAATGGAAAATGAAAAAATCACCCTTACACATGTTTTCCAAAGTCATACCCGTTGTATGTGTGAAGTATATTCTGAAGACCAAATCATGAAACAAAATATATTAAGTACATGTTGATTCCATATCATCATGTGGAAACAAAAGCTCTTTCACTATGAAAATAATTTAACTTTTACACAACAGAATACAAAATTTGTATTTTCTTTGAATATTAGCAATATCACATATTTGTTAACTGTTCGATTCAAGCCTTACATAAAATCTGAAAAACTAGCTCCTGTCTCCTAAATGTATGTTTAATTATCATCTCCAACCTGATATCCTATCTTACAGAACCTCAAATTTCACAATACTAATAGAAATTCTTGTTTTTACTGTATTTTCTTCTTCATATCATACCACCATTTGTCTGTTAGGTGGTTCAACCCCAAATAAATTACCCCTGAATTTTCTCTATCCTGTATCACTGTACTTTTAAATCCAATTGCAAAGGTTTTTTTGGTAGTGTCTCCACTATATATTTTAAATCTTTTTATACCTGTCTCTCTGTTGCTAGGTTTTAAAGTGAATGATAGCCTTTTATCTGGAATGCTGTGGTACACTTGTGTTTGAAGTCTTTGCTTCTGTTCTAACTCTCTTAAGATCCATTTCATATAGTTGCATAATTATCTGTCAACAATACATAGCAACTTATGTGGTCTCTTTGATGTTTGTTAGAGACTATTTCTTAGAGAAATAAAGGCCTTCTGTAGGGGGCCTTGTTGCAATATATCACCCTGCAAGGTTTTTTTCTTAAGAGTAAAGAAATTGAAAGGAAATCAGTATTTTTAAAATCGTTTCTGGAGGTAAGCATTACCCTGATCCCAAAAGCAGAGAAAAATTCAACCCTAAAGGAAAAATACAGACAAGTCTCCTTAAAGAACATAGATGCAAAAATCCTCAGTAAGATCCTGGTACACAGACTGCAGCAGAGCATCAAGAAGGTCATCTGCCACTGCCGAGTTGGATCCACGACAGGGATGCAGGGACGTTCAAGACCCTCAAATGAACACGTGTAATGCAGCACATCAACAGAGCCAAAACAAAAGCCACACGTGCATTCCATAGATGCAGCAAAGGCATGTGACAGAGTCCAGCATCCATTCAGGATAAAAACCGTACAGAAAATAGAAGGTCTCTATCTTAATCTGATAGAAGCCAACTACGGTAAACAATCATTATACTCAGCTGTCAGAAATGCAAAGCTTTCATTTTAAAATCAAGAAAAGACAAGGATTTCCACTATCAACTATCCAGTACAGGTCTGAAAATATTAGCCAGTGCAATTATACTAGAGAAACAAATAAAAGGAATAGGATAAAAAGGAAGTAGTTAAATTATCATTATTTTTGGAATAAAGTGCCTGTAAAGGCAGACACAGGGGCTGGGAGTTTGATCCCTTGGCCTGTCCCTGGCCTATTGTGTCAGCCCACCCTGGGAGCATGCTGAAACATGATTGAGACTGGGCATGGTGGTGCACACCTGTAATCCCAGCATTTCGGAGGCTGTAAACAGGAGGATCAGTATTTGTCCATCCTATGCAGTGAGACCCTGTACACCCTGTACATCCTGTCCTAAAATACAAAAAAAAAAAATCATTATTTGTAGATTACATGATATTCTACATAAAAGATCCCAAAAGCTCCATGAAAGTACTTACAGTTTTAATAATGAAATTCAGTGTTATAGCTGGATACAAGGTCCACACTCAAAAAACATTCCCATACACAACAAACACACAGGGAAAAATATTAGGGAACCACACCCTTTATAATAGTATCCAAGAATACCCTACAAATGTGGCTTATCCATTGATGTTATTAGATATTTTTCATTCTGTCAAGCCCTGCATATGAACTTTAATGCTTTATAATTTCTATATTGCTTATCCCTTATTATTAACCCTATGTCTAATATACAAATGCTTCCCTTAGAGGGTCATCGAGACAGCTCAGTGGACCAAGAGAATGCTTAGATAAGCACAGAGACCCAGGTTCAATCCCTGGAACCATATGCCCCACCCAGCACCATGCTGAGCCAGCCACCACGACCAGGCATGGTGACACATGCTTGTAATCCCAGCACTGAGGAGGCTGAAAACAGGAGGATTACTATGAGTCTTATCTAAATAGTGAGAAAGAATAAATAATTACTTTAACATTACTATTTGAACATGAAAATTGATTTTTCATTGCTTATTTTTGTATATAAATTTACTTTCCTAGAACATTTTAAATGACAGAATCTATCCTGGTTGAATGTAATACACATTTCAAGGCTTCTCTGAATTATACAAATGAAAGAACTGTTTCAGTCTATAAATAACATTGATTTTGAAATGTGTCTTAAAGATCTGCTCTTCTTGTAATAAGTCCATAAGCATCATATGTCTGCTGTGGATTAAGTCATTCTGTAATTATATGATCAACATCATGTTTTAATTAATCTTGTTCATAATAATGCATTTCCTTCTTAATTTTCAAGAACAGTGATTATTTCAATATAAGGGCTATTTGCATATTTCTTGATGTAATTATATTTATTCATTTTACTCTATGCAAATAAAAAATGCAAGATCAATTTTGGGCTGGGGAGATAGATAGCTTGGCAGCATGAGCACAGGCCTGGGAAGTGCAAGGTGCTGAGTTCAACCCCCATTACTGCATGCTGAACTGGCTCTAGAACACCAGGTGTGATATGTCAGCCTCAGAACAGCGCTTGAGTTGCACACCTGTAATCCCACACTCAGGAAGCTGAGACAGGAGAATCACTATGAGTCCAAACTGCATAGCAAAACCTGTATCAAAAAAGAAAAAGAAATCAATAAACTCTGCCTTATCACATTTGGTTACCAGAGAGGAACAATAAAATGCTAATAATAAGGAAATATGCAATTGCATTAGAATTCCTTATTATAGAATGACAGAGAAATTTCCAAGTTTATAGAGTTCTGCTCTGAGCATTGGTGAACTAGCTCCTTTCAATAAGATCTTTCCACCACCATAATAAAAAATTATGGCTCATCAAAACACAAAACAGAATGAGGTGAGAGTTTGTGATTCTAAGACACCAAGGTTTGAGAAACCAAGGTGCCAGACAACAGAGAAACCAATTAAGACACTGTATATTTGATTCTGCTTCTCTCTTTGAGGCATTTGCTGACCTGAAATAGACAGTTTGGAATACTTAGACATCAAGTGATGATTTTGGACATTATTTGTAGACAGTGAGGGTGGTAATTTTGTGTCAACAAACAGACTCTAAGCAACTGGAGCTCTCTATTGTAATTACAACAGGCAGAGAGCTACCCTGTGTTAACAGATGTATCCCAGTTTCTTAAAATCTAAGCTGGACCTTTGAAAAATTCAATCTTTGGTTATGTAAAGCAATCTGCCAAACTCAACATCTTCCATGAACATAAAGCTCTCCTTTATAGAAGATATAACAATATGGAGCTCTGAGGAATTTGAACTCCTGTTCTCCCCTATCCCAAGCACTCTTCTTCCCTTTTCTTGCATCTGATCCCAAAAGACTATTCAGCCAATAACCAGAAATGAAAACATAGAATTTGACAGGAATTATAAAGAACTAAGAAAATAGCAAGAGGTTCATTGAACATCTGACAGTACTGTTACAAAGGACATTTCAAATAATTCAAGAATTAAATCAATTAAATGATGAGAAAAGGAAGAGTATTATAAAAATGAGCATATGAAAGGATTTAGGGGCCTTTCCAGAGAGCTCAGTTATTTAAAGTGCCACTTGGGCAAATGCAGTCAGGCGCACAGGACTGTGGTTTGATTCCCAACTCCAAAAGCTACACCAGACCCATCCTTAGGGCAGCCTGAGGTGGCAAAAAGCAAAAAAAAAGTCCTAGAAGGTTTGAGCACTAGCTCAGTTATTTAAGTGCCTGCTGGGGCAAACCCAGTCAGGCGCAAGGGACCACAGTTTGATCCCCAGCTTCCCATGCCTTACCAGAACCCCCCCTTAAGGAAGCCTAAGCCAGCTCCCCAAAAAAGTCTTTCTTAACTCTTAACTTTTGGGCCAGGGAGATAGCTCAGTAGAAATAGCACTTGCCTGGCAAGCATAAGGTCCTGAGTTCAATCCCTAGTACCGAACAAAAAAAAAAGATTTATTTTGAAACTCTAGAACTGAAAACCTTAATAACTAGAACATACTATGTAGGAATACTATGAAATTTGAAAATGGTGAAAAGAGGACTAAATAGAAGATAGAAAAGAGAAGAGATGCAGGTAGAACAAAGGAAAAAGATACTAAATACAAAATAGTGTAAGGTATGCATAGAGTTGGAGTCCTGTGGGAATAAGCATGAGAGAATAAAAGAAACAATATTTCACAAACTAGTAGGTGAGTAGCTTGCATAATTATATCAAATTATATGAAAAGGAAGTAATATAAAATGCTAGCAGAATAATTACAAATGAAAGTACACGTTGTCACATACTGTAATACAAATTAAAATAGGAAATGATCTTGAAAAATCTCAAGAGTTGACAGGATCCTGGTGTATAACAGAAAATGTTATGAGGAGGAGCTCTAATATGCAGCATAGGAGACAAAGTCCTTGCCAAAAAAGAACCCTGTGAACTATAGACATACTTTTTCAATGGAAACGGAGAGTGTTTCTCAGGCATACATTAACTGAAATTATGTATCACAACCAGAAAATGTGAGCATTTAAAGTGACTGTTCAGGCAATAAGAAAATGGTCCTGAGCAAAAACTAAAAAGAAAAAGAAAATGAAAGAAAGAAAAAGACAGGGAAAATATATATACTAACAGAATCTTAATTTTAAATATCTAAAAATAATTTTTTAATTGTTGTTAAAAAGTTATTAAAATGTGCCTTTAAAAATGTATATGGGCTACAAAATTCCAAGATGTTTATGTTCCATGAGAATCTTCAGTTATGATGCACACTGTATTTTAATAAATATGAGATACGTTGGAGTTCAATAAGGTGAGAATTCATAATATAATGTGAAGGTGATCATTAAAAATAGATAAGTAATGTGTAACTAAGAACCTGAAAGAAGGAAAGTGTAATAATATGAGCATTTAATTAATCCAAAAAATATAGGAAAGGAACTAAAAAGTGACAAAATAAGTAGTACAGAAAGAGAAAAATGGGAAATTTTAAACCAAATATATAGTAAATATATTAATTCTAAAAAGTAATAAAAATTGAAATGTTGAGAATGTTATAAAGAGGGCTGGGAAGATGGCTCAGTAGAATAAGCTCTTCCCACGCAAGCCCAAGGGTCTGAGTTCAATCCCCAGTTCTACCAAAACAGAAAAAAAAAGGATGTTATAAAGATTAAAATATCTATCTATGTCCTGCTTACAACAGAATGGTTAAAATAAAAAACAGTGCTTAAAAAGTTAAAACTGAAAAGATAGTGTACAAGCACTAATGAAGTGAGGATTGTTCTGGTAGCATTATTTATGTAATGAAGCCAAGGTACAAAATAATTACAGTTTGAAGAGGAAATGACTCAGTCAAGTAAAATTATTGAATGGTGCAGTAATTTTTCTTTTTCTTTCTTTTTTTGTTTTTTTGAGACTAGGTCCAGCCATTCATTTAAGCATGACCTTGAACTCACTGTGTAAATGAGGCTAGCCTTGAATTCAAGGTGACTCTCCTGCCTCAGCCTCTCCAGTGCTGGGACTACAGATGTGTACCACTATCCCTAGTCACTTAAGCAAACTGTAACATTTACAGCAATGCAACTGAAGATTATGATCAAAATATACAGAGGCAAAACTTACAGACATCACAAGAAAAAGTGAAAATTACATAGCCATCCTGGTAGGATTTAATTTGTATATTTTGGTTTCAGTATAATTTTGATACTAAGTGCATTTTGGAAGAAGATTATGATGTAACACACCTGAAACCATCCATTCCAGGGCAGTCCAAGCTATACGGCAAGCTCTGGGCCAGCCTGGATTATACTTGTAGACCCTGTACCCAAAAAGAAAAAAAAATGGTTATTGGAAAATGGGGCACTTCGATGTGGTTCTGCCCCATGGCGTACATCTGGGAGGACAGCAGGTTCAGATTATAGGATTTTTGCTCCAATTCACTGAGTCTCCCCCACCTTTTCTTTTTCAATAGTCAATAAATCTCTAAAGAACTTTTTAGTGGTGTGTAGGAATGACACAATTTTGGAAGACAACACTATGCTTTACAACAAATAGTGCGTTAAGTAAATTTTGTTAAGTAAACAAATACTTTGTTAAGCAAATTTCTGTATCACTGGTCATTTTTTTGTTTTAATACTATTTTGTACTCTGTAACATAAAAAAATTACAATAGAATAGAGAGTATTTAGAAAGGGATAATCCAGAAAAAACAAAACAAAACCAGACAAAACAAACAAAAACCCTGTGACTGCAATAATTATTATGAAACATTTTATAACAAGAGAAGATTTTGGTGCTGTCTGGGAAGAAAATTGACAGGACCTAATTATTCACTAAAAATTAGCTTTAAAGAGAAATGATCAGATTTTTATGAAGTTACATGTAATTTAGTACCAATGGTTAATGAAAGTAATAGGAAATAAAAATGAGGATCAGAAAGAGTGATTGTAATGAATTCAAGTGATTGTATTGAATCAGGCTGTTCTAAGGTTCAAGACAGAGGTGTGAAATATTGTTAGTTTTTCACATACACAAGATAAAATTGAAAGATGTGATTCTTAGGTTCAAGACACAGGAAAGAGAAATGTGGGAGTCCTGAGGGATATATATTTTCAATAAATGACACATTTGTAAATAAAATTTTTAATATTTTATGTAAAAGACTACATAATACACTTTTGAAGAAAAACAAACATATATTTTGTTGATATAACAGTTATACAGACAGAAAAACACACATACAGAGTAGAAAAGTTAGCATTTTAAAACATTCTATACATATAATATGAATAACTGTACATGTTTTGTTTTCATGAGATGAATTATATTTTCTTGTGATGTTTTAAAATTTAGTTTACAAAGAATACTTTCCTCTGGCCAGGGAGATGGCTCAGTAGAATAAGCGCTTCCCTGGCAAGAGCAAGGGCCAGAGTTCAATGCCCAGTTCCACCAAAACAAAAAAAAAGAATACTTTCCTTGAGACATTTTAGTTCACAGAATTTACCTCTCAGAATTTGTGTTTAATCTATAATCACTAGACAGAGCACAGAATGTTAATAAATGAAGCAAGGAAACACTTGTTAACCAAATATATGCTAAAGGAAAATAGCAGTTAAGTACCAACAAGGTTTTCATGGTTAGCAGGATTCTGCTCTATTCTGCTGCTTCTAAAACTGAAGTAGGAAAGGGACACACGCACTTTATCAGGTCTCCATGTGTGAGCGCTGATAAAAAAGACAGTGTGTACTTAAATGTAAATGGCATTACAGTAAAAGACACATTGCCTTCGTCCCCTTCACGTGGGATGCGTTCATCCTTCCTGCCACTTACGGAGCCACTTCGGGACGTTCTCTGTATTAAGTGCATTAGCAGAAGTGGTTAAAAACATACCGAGTACTGCTGCAGGATGCCATCCGTGGAAGGGCGGCTCCAAAATCATTGCACTGCAGTGTGTTCTCACCTACCTTGTTCACCGGATGTGACACCGTGCGAATTTTGGCTCTTCTCCCATCAAAATTACCGTCTGGATTTGGAGGCAGCCAGTATAATTAAAGACATTCATGAAACAAGTCTTCTGGAACTGCTTCAGGAAGGGGCAAGATCGGGGTGATGTGTGCCTTCAGTCTATGGGGGAATGTATTTTAAAGGTGATAACATGACAATCTTTATATTTACTTTAAGAATCTTGAAATCATTCATCACATTCTTCAGTTACATTCAGGTAGAATAAAAGCAAACCTATTCTAGTAGGTGAAATTTGTTATCAATATTTTTCTAAAATTGTTTTCCATACCTGGATTTCCACTTTATCCCACTATGTGAATTCCTCACAATGAGGACAACATACTTAGTAATCTTGCTGATTTCTTGCTGTTTTGGCAAATTGGTGGGTTGAAGTTACTAAATTATTAATTCTGCTTAATATATGCCTTTCACTATACTTATTATAGTCTGTACCATGACAAGCACAGAAAATCTTAATTTATGTTAATATGTTGCCATGCTTGTGCCAATCTCATTTCACTTAATCCCTAGAGAATTTTTCTTTTACTGCATGTATCATGTTCATATTTTTAAAAATACCAACAGAAAAGTAATTATAGTCTACAGGGGCACTTCCTAGTTATGAAGTATTTAACAAAGGAAAAACAGAATATAACTTTCAAATACTAATATTTTCCTAATCCTATATTTATGAATTTTTCTAATAACTTCCAATTTATTTTTTATCTACAGTTAATTTGATGGTGTGATGTTTCACTTGAAACATTAATTGTAGTGCTTCAAATGATTGTATAACATTATTACTGAGCAGTTAAATTTTTCATGTAATAAACTTTAAGTACTGAGACTGTAATGAAATATTGTTGTATTAACTTTTTGTATCTAAATGGGGAAACAGAAAAACTAAGAACTCTAAATTGTGTACAGAATGCCTTTGTCTTCAGGCTATTAAATACTTAGAATCCGTGTTTGAATGGGCATTTCTCTTCTTCCTTCAGTATCAAAAAAAAATGCAATTTGTGTGATAAGAAATCAGATTATTTTACAATGATTATGTAAACTCTTGTCACTGAGACTGATTTGAAACAGATCAGACAAAAAAAAAAAAAAAAAAATTAAGCCTGTTCAGCTTCATACCATTAAAACATTTGAGAAAAGGAAGTGAGATTTGCCTTTCTGAATTAACCTCCGTACTATCTGCTGCAGCATTTTTTGGGGCCGGCTAAAGTGCATTCCTGTATATTTCCACTTAAGCAATCTGTCAGTCTTAATGCACATTCCCAAGGGAGGAAAACTCCCAGAGAGCTATTTCTTATTTAATTTGCAAAGACACCCTGTTTAGGTACTTATCAGAAGAACAGAAGAGCTGATGCCAAATACCACAAACCCTAGTTAAGAAGACTTAATGGGATGAATTGAATAACCTACATTTGAAAGGAACTGTTTCATGCATCTGTTCATGAATTCAGCAAGTATTCAGAAAGCGCAACTGTTAGGACAACATACTTTTAAAACATAGTGTTTTATTTTACATACATTAGGAGATTTCTGGTGGAGCAGTACCAACCTTTCCAGGATGATAACTGGGTTCAAAAATCATTAGATAAAATGTAAGCACCTATTTATTTCAAAAAAGTAATTATCTATCCTAAAGGTAGTAACCTATTATTAGAACTAGCAATAAAAGTTAGTAACCCATTAATACATAGTAGGAGGAGAATCACATAAATTTGTCCCTGTGACTTAATTTCTCTTTCTAATTCAGAAATGAATCTTAATTCTCAATTCATCTGTTGGAAAACACCATTTAAGATATATCTGAGAACAATTTGAATTTGAAATACATTTTATTTGAGGGGCAAAAAAATTCTTAGAAAAAGGTCTTTACTTTTAAATATATTGGGACAATAAATCACAATTTCAATACGTTAGCTCAATAGTCAGGCATCACACCTTCTCTGTGCTGCACATAACAATTTGGGCTGAGGTGGTTAATGATAGGAACACAATGCAAGTATTGAGAGCAAGGAGTCATCCAGAGATAAAGGATCAGAAGGAGGACAACTAAGTAAATAGTTCTAAAAGGAGACTAAGTCACAGTTATAACAACTGTAAGGTTTATTCATGCATTAGGTCGCCTGGTGTCTTTGAACCTGCTGTTCAGCTGCCCTCTGGCACTTCCTCCCAAAGCCCAAAATATCCATCCAGTCTTCCAAAAGATCCACTTTGTCTTTTATTAATCAGAATGTAATATTTGTGAAGATTTTCTTCAATTATACATGGATAAAGAAACAAATACAGAAAAAAAAACATATAAAAACTGTGCATTTTACTCAAACTAAGTAACATACCAAATAAGCTCAGTTGGTTTATTATGTCTTTCTTTATACTTGTGCTTTCCACTAAATCTTTTTAAAACTCAAAAGAAAAAGAATTATCATTGCCTTAGAATTTCCTAAATGACACATTTAAATAACCTGTGGCATGATTCGAAATTGCAATAGAATATTATATAAAGGCACACTTAGTTTTTTCTCTCATATTTTCTAATAAATCTTAAGAAAATGACTAAGACTGTGATATTCACATGTATGAATCCTCAAGGTGAAAGTAATTATTATGTATCACAGAATTACACAAACAAAAAAGAAATCTTAGGTCTCTGTGCACTTAAGGAATGGAATCGCTGTTGTCCTGGCGCTTCTAGGCACCCTGAAGTTGGCGCTATCAATTGGCCCTTTATGCCTCCCACCAGAGGCCGGATGTTTGCAGTTGCTGGCAGCTGTTGTTTAAAACACTGTTAATGACTAATAGACCGGCAGCAGGCATTGAGACAGTGAGCCTGAGAGCCTGGGAAGGCCTAGCAGAGAGTGCCCTCTGTGCCCAGGGAAATGCACTTATTATGTAAAGGCTTAGAAACTTAGACTCAAAGGTAATTCTCAACGCAGTGCTCAACAGCACCAGAAATTACAAATAAATATACATTTGAGAAAATGTAAGTACGTAATTTCCAACTGACCGTGTGTGTGTGTGTGTGTGTGTGTGTGTGTGTGTGTGTGTGAGGGTGTGTGTGTGTGTGTGCACGCGCGTGCGCGCACACAATGTTCATCGTGTGCAGCGTGCAAAATTCCTCCTCACTACAGCCTACTAATGAAATGTAAATAGATATAAAGTCAAATTTTGTGAAGGACATGAGCATGCAGAGCTGAAAGCAAAACCCAAAATTAGCTTATTTTCACATCATGAGGATGATTCCTTATGATTAATACATCAAGATCAAATTAAAAAATCATCCAATATGCTTTTTAAACTAAAAGCGTAAAAGAAAGTCTTTAGAAAAACTATTATCAATGTGTATTAAAACAGGACACTTAGATTTTCATAAAAGTAAAATGAAAATTTGTGTGTGAAGAAAAGTGACAACAGAATGTTGTATTTGAATGCTGATGGAATTCTTCAAATTTCAAGGCCAGTGAGATAGCTCAGTGGACTAAGTGCCTGTTTAAGCAAGAGCAGAAACCCCGGGGTTTGATCTTGAGCTTCACATGCCATTCCGGTCCCCATTCCTGGGCACACTGAGCCAGCCATCGCAACCAGGAATGGTCGCCCATGCCTAGAATCCCAGTACTAGAAAGGCTAAAACAGGAGGATCACTAGGAGTCCAAGCTACGTAATGAGACCCTGTATCAAATACATTAAAAAAAATTCTCTAACTTTCTCTTCACTGTTATTGACAAGAAATAACTTGATCCTTCTTTTACTGTTAGTGCTAGATGCAAAAAAGTTCTCTCTGGATGAAAGTAGGTCACTTTAAAGTATTAACATAGTTGTGATTATGCAAATATATTTCACTCATCATTGAAAAAGCTTGTGATCCCGAAAACTGAGTATAAAATATAACAGTGAAAAACAGTTTAAAAGGTAAAATTTCAAAATGCAATTGAAGACTTCACATTCTTTTTAAAAATAAGTGATATATGGTATGGTGATAAATGACATTTTTGGTAGAGAGATCTCCCTGCCTATAATTTTCTGTCTCAAGTGTATTACTGGCTTCTAGAACATGTATATAGCTAAGTTCCTGTACTAGAAGTCCAAGTTAAAAATAATACAAATATATCACACATATCTTCAGTTATCTACCTGTATGTTTCATTTAAGGCCTTTAGCTTTTAATAGCAACAATCAGAACAGAAACAATAAACACCCAGCCTGAAGTGATAATGTACTAGCTTAAAATGAGAAGTCCAATTGTTAAATTTAACACTTCAAGAAAACTGACCAATTGATGCTGTTAGACTGATTGCTAATAAATGATAAGTAATCAAGTGATAAACTTAGTAGGACAGGAAATGTCATTTTTATGATTACTGTATTTCTCAGGGAAAGAAGTTTCTCAGTAGGAAATCTAAGTTAGGTGATGTTACTTAGACAACTTTGCAGATTTACAACCTGTTATTCACTGCTGACTGTGTCCTAAAAATAAAGACAACAGATTACCTTCAGTCTCTCAACAATAGATAACTGTATGAAGCAAGATGCTAATATAGTTATCCAAAAATATAATTTGATGAAATTATTCTATAATACAAGAAAATCAAACATTAATCAAAAATGGATGGTCGACTTATTCTAATGTCCTTGTTATGCAAAATATTATAAATTTTAAAAAATTGAAGTATAAATAACAAAATGAATGGACTTTTGTCATGGTATCTAAACTGAGTGAAGTGACCAGTGGAGTTTAGGTACATATGTCTTCTTTTACTAATTTGATTCATTAAATTTAAATTGGCTATTACTCCAGTGAACATCACAGTGAAACATTGCTTATATGAAAACAAATATACTGAACTGCTTTTATTTAAAACTATACCTAGAATATTGAAAGTTTTTTTAAAAATCACTAGTAGAGTTATATCTTTATACTTGATCTAAAACATGTGGTAATAGGAGAGAAAAATAAGTTTTACAGAGTAGTTTACCAGATCTTTTGACTGTATTAATGTTCTCTTGCTTGGTAGCTTTAGTCACTGTGAGAAAGTAGCTGAGATAAACAATTTTTGAGAAGAAAAGTCAAGGCTCGGAAGATGGCTTGGTGATCCAAGTGGCTCCCTGGCATGCACAGCGCCCGGGTGCAATCCCCAGAACCGCATGCCATGCCAGCCAGGAAACTGGGCATGGTGGCCTATGTCTGTAATCCCAGGGCTGGGCAGGCTGAGACAGGAGGATCACTATGAACCTAAGCTGCATAGAAAGATTCTGTACCAAATAAACAAGTAAAAGACTAAAACGGATTTTTTTTTTTTTAAAAGAAAAGCTTAGAGTGACCGGCCTTGATGCAGACACTGCTTTGTGCCTGGACAACTGTGGTCCATCATGGACGGAGCAGGTCCTCATGAACTGTTCACCACACAGGAACCACAAGGAAGAAGAGAGGCAGAAAGAGCTCAGGGCTCCAATTTCCTCCTCAAGGTGATGCTGCTATGAACCTCACCTCTAGACCCCACCTCTTAAAGCTGCCACACTCTTGTGACAGTGCTATGGTTGAAGAACCAAGCCTTTGCCATGTAGGCCTTGCACAGACATTCCATATCCAAACTTAACCACTCACATGTAAAGATTAATCAAAATAATAATGATATGCATTGCATCTCTGACTAGATTTAGAATTATTAATGGGAAAAAGTACTTCTGATAGACTGATACCTCTCCCTGATTCTTTTGAGTTAATATATATTCAGTAATTTTATACTGTTATATAAGTAAAAATGTGCAATATGTTCTAGTTGTATGCTATGAAATGTGATCATAATTTGATGATTTCATGAATGTGAAACTGTTCTAAACTCATATTAACTGTTTTGTGTGTGCAAATCACGCTGTAATAAGTTTCTTAAAGAGTAAATTAAATGTAACACTAATCCACTTTATACATAAATACAGGCATATTAAAAGTAAAGAAGAAAAATCTTAACAATGCTAAAGAGTAGCCAAAAGAAATGTGATATAACCACATTAACTAATTAATTCATTTATTTATTAATTTATTTATTTTTTGTGGTACTGGGGATTGAACTTAGGACCCTGCACTTGCCAGGAAAGCATTTATTTTATAGAGCTATCTCTTTAGCCCAACACATTAAATTTAAATAATAATTTCAAAGTATGCTTCAGAATAATGAAAATTATTAATGATAGGTAAAGGAATCAAGAAAGTAAAGGAATTAGTTGCCCAAGAATTGTATCTATACACAAATAATAGAGCTCAGAATTATATGAGAAAAGATAAATAGGAATTACAGATTCCTATAATATTAGGGAATTAGTTATTATAGTAAGATGGTATAAGAAAAGAAAAATGTATAGAGATTGGGTAAGTAAAATACATCTGCATTCCTCATAGATGAAATGATTGTCTATATAGAAACAATAAAAATCCTCTTGGAACTAACAAGCAGCACTCGCATGTCATATGATAAAAGGGTAATTGCAAAATTTAATTATTATCCTGTATAATAATTAAGCAATTATTGAATAGTTGGATTTAAAATTAAAAATTATAAAACTACATCCTAAAATGAAATACATATGCAGAGATGTAACAAAAAGGTAGTGCAAACAGTGATCAAATAATAAAGAAAATTTAAGTATACATAAAAATATTCTACATTTATAGGCAGACAAGCTTGACAACGAATTCTTAAGTACAATGCCGAAATCATTAAAAATATCATAAATTTAACTTCATTGAAGTTAAAACTTACTCTTTGGGAGATACTCTTATGACAATAAAGATAAGCTATAGAGAGAAAAATTTATAAAACACATCTGATAAAAAATTTACGTCCGTTATAAAAAATAAAATAAAAATGAAAAAAAAGACATCCAATTACTTCAATGAACAAAAGCTATGAAGAAAAATCTAACCAAAAAGTATGTGAAAATGTGTTCAATTAATTGTTTATTAGACAGTTTAATTAATGAGTCACTGCTGCCTGTCTATTAGCATTAAGATCTGAAAGTTGGGACCTGTCAGATAGCTCATCAGACTAAACTGTCTGCTTAGGCAAGTGCAAAGCCTGGGGTTTGATTCTCCGCACACTTTGTAGGCCCTGTCCCTGGGGTGTGCTGGGACTATGAGACTGGGAATGGTGGCACATGCCCTGTACTCCCAGCATTTGGGAGGCTGAAAACAGGAGGATCACTATGAGTCCAAGCTGTATAGTGCGACCTCTAGGCCCTGTACTAAATACATTTTTTTAAAAAAGCCAAACTGAAAGTTTGCCAATAACAAGTGCTGCGTAGGATGTGGAACAAGCACTCTCCCTTAGCGCTGGTAGGAATGAGAAATTCATCAGTTTGAATCATAGCTTGGCCATTTGCTCAATGCTAAACACCATATGATTCAGCAATCCAGCCCTGCGGTATTTGTACAACTTATCTGAAGACATGCACACACCAACTAAAGGCCAGTGGGTATTTATAGCACTTTTATTCATTATCACCAACAAGTGAAAAAAGTCATACAATCTTCTAAATGTAAATGGATAACAGACTAGTGATACAACCATTAAATGGAATATTATTTGGCCATAAAATACAAGAACTGTCAAACCATAAAAGGCAGAAATAACCTATTAATTGGCTTATTTCTCAATAAAAGAAAAAAAAAGGCAGAAATAAGAAAAGATAGCCAAAGCTAAGTAAAATAATCCAGTTAGATAAAACTACATATGGATTTATTACAAATATATCCAATATTATCTAAAATATGGTAAATGCTTAATTTAAAAAATTTTAGAATAGAAGCATATTGTCATCAACCTACCTCAAAATACTTCCTTCTGGTTTCAAACACATCTGTGCCATCATTCCTACACTTTCTGAAGCAGTACTGGAAGCTCTCTCTTGTATTTTCAGTTGCACTGCCATGGATCCCTTCAGGTCCTGAACTGATTCAAAACATCACACTTCATGGTCACTTGGACTTTGGGGAAGTCACATAGTGCCAGACTTGGTGAATCGGATTGCTGAAATCATACTATAACTCATTCAGAAGCATATCTTTTTATTGATTGCCTCTGAGAAGCAGTATTCCCCTCATTTTGATCATTCCTGGTAAAGACAATCACAAAAACTGGACTTCAAGAATTGAAAACCTGTGTTTAAATTGAGGGGAAATATTCTGAGTAAGACAGTAAGATGAATAAATAACAATGTTCTTTTACTGTAATATTTTTAAACTGAAACTCATACCTATTTTTTGGACCGTCCTTGCACATTATCCTAAAAATAAGCTTAGAGATATATGAAAAAGTCAACAGTAGCAACACTTCTAGAAACAGGGAAGGGGTGGGCAGGTGAAATACAATGCAGTTTTACTGTTTTGAATTTAAAATTCAGACGTTTTAGAAATAGAAAAAATGAACCTTAATTTATAGATGAAACAATAGATGAAGTTGAGGTAATCCAAGATAGAAAATACAGAGTTTGACAAGAAAATTTAATTTTCTTAGAAATGCACAAAACAATCTATTGGTGTTGGGGTACTGATCTAAGAAACTCCAAAAGAGTGGGTAACCTGCACCACTAAAGAGAATAATGTTACATGAAGTAAATTACAGAAAGTTAAATATCACATGAGTTTTCTTCTATGAGAAGTCTAAATTAGGAGCAAATTAAAAGGATAGATGGAGCTAGAGGAATGGGGACTGATGCAGAGGTTCTCAGGACTTGGGGGAATAGCTTGCCAGATGAATCTAGGTTCTGGCCCAGCACACTATATGAAGTGAAGAACGGAGAACTGACAATTGGCCTGGTGAGAGGAGTTTAGGGTAAATCCACTAACAGGAGGAAACATTTTGCATAAAATCTCCCAATTTATGATTAGTTTTCGTTTATATAACTGTAGTTTTTGCTCCTGTGGTCTACAGTACAAAACCATTAATCACCAAACTGCGAATTTCTAAATTTTTCTTGATGTTATTTTTATTGCCAATTGTACCACTGTAACTAAGATATAATATTTGTTTTAATAACTTGTACTCCCTTGGGTAACAACGTTGGGAAGTGCTTCGCTAATAACCACACCAAAGCCCTTTTTCCTAAATATAGAGTACAGTGCCTAATGAAAACCAACACCACATTCTCAATTAATTGAGAAAGCACGATCATGGGAGAGAGACAAACTAAGAATCTCTCCCGCACAGAAGATATCTCTAAAGAACAGACTCTTCCTACACTGGGTCTAATGGTAGTGATATGACTACCTGTTATGAAAATTTCACAAGAATTGGGGCTGGGGAGATGGCTCAGTGGAATAAGCGCTTCCCCGGCAAGTGCAAGGTCCTGCATTCAATCCCTAGTTTCAAAAGAAAAAAATTCACAAGAAGTATCACAGAAATTAAAATAGTTATTTCTGAAATAGAAAATGGCAAGACAAAGGAGCAAAATGCAATCTAAGGCCCTTGGCCCACAAAGAACAAATCTAAGAGACATAAGCATAGAAGAAATTGAAAGCTGCACACCTGAAATATCTATAATGATTGGAACTGAAGAGCAAAAACAACCTCAGATGAGTGTAAAGGAAATCAGATTAGAAATAATCTATCAGATGAAAAAGAAATAATAACCATAATGAAAGAATTGCTCAGGATCTAAGGAAGGCATTGATTGAAAAAAATAGAGAAGCATAAAAAACAAACAAAGACTTGAATGAACAATGGAGGAATAAAATGGAACTCATGAAAGAGATTCAAAGAAATATCCAGGAAATTAAAAATCCCATCAACAGCTGAAAAAGTAGTTTGAATGATATTAAAAAATAGACTTTTAGACCTTGAAGACATCACATTTAGTGACTAGGAAAGAGCAGAGAGCAAAGTAAGCAGCCGCAGCTCGGGAGGCTGGCTAGCCTTTCTCTTTTCCTTATATTGTAATGAAAATTTCCTGCCCCTGTACAGGTGCAGTACCCACACCCACAGTAATCAATCAAAAACTCCAGAAGCTGTACCATGACTGCATGAGGCTTTGGGGGGAAATGTATGTACACAAACAAGGGTGCCCTGAAATGTGTTGCTGAGGTTTGCCCTTCCATTGGATGGCCCTTGGAAGCAGCATTTAGAGTATTTTTCTTTTGTAATGTCTCAGGAAAACACTCATAAGTGAAGACTTCCAGAATTTCTTCAGGAAGTGTCAGAAACAATGTCATAAGTTTATCTGAAGTGAGGCGAAGTATTTCCAGAAGTATTAATGGCTCCCTTTGTTGTAGTAATATTTTCAAATTAAAATGTTCCCATTTTTTCAGTCACACTCCAAAATCAAACAATAGACCTTGTATTGCAACTGTATTTAGAATATAATACAGTTTGAAAACTAGTTCATTTTTCCTTATAGTGGAGGCCAATAAAAATGTTCCAAATGGGCATTTAAAGAACTGTACACTGAGGGTGTACAAAACTACTTATGTAGTAAGAAAGCGTATTACTTGCATAATGCTGAAAAAAAAAAGAAAGTTACTATATACTTGTTAGGGGAAAACTTCAAGAGGAAAAAATAATAATCTTAAATATGTGTTCACCTAATATGGAAGCACTAAACTACATGAGACAAAATTTAGAAGACATGAAATATTGAATAGCCAATAACACAGTCTCCACAGGTACCTTAGCAGTCTGTTATCTCAAAAAGAGAAGACAACTACACAAAAATTAGCAAAGAGGCAGTAGAACTGAACCAAAATGGACTTAGTAGTATTAACAGTGTTCCACCTTAAAATGCCTGAATACACATTCTTTTCAGGTACACATGTTTGTTTGTTTTTTTAAATACACCACTTACTGGCTCATAAATCATGCTTCAGTAAATTCAAGAAAATTAACATTTTCCCATACATACTATCGGACTATAGTGCTATGAAACTGAGAATGACAAAAGAAACTGCAAAACACCATGAAGACATAGAAATTAAATAATATAAATTCATCTTGGACATCCAAACATGCAATGACTGGTATGGAAAAGAAAAAACTCAACTCAGTTAATTTTTATATGTAAAAAGTGACTTTTCTTCATTACTCCTCTGGATTTTTAAAAGACTAGCATTCATATTTTCTTTAAAAATCAACAAACGGAGCTATAAGTGGGTTATTGAAGTCAACACTGTGGCTCAGGGGCTCAGTGCCCACCCGGCAACCACAAGTTCCTGAGTTCAATTTCTAATACTTAAGAAAAAAAAGGTGATTGGATGTAGTTATAGTTTCTTCTGTTTTCAACCTTGAAATTGGCACAGCTCTTATGAAGTTATGGTTATAGTTCACCTTCCCAGTTCCATATCTGATTTCTATAGAGTAGAATTCAAAAAGGAAATAGCTTTAAGTGTTAACTCCTCCTTTCAAAAGTCTGTCAGTTAATGCTTTAATTTTTTTACTCTTTCCTTTATACTCTGATTTTTTCCTCTTTTGAATTCCTCTTGTTACTTCTTTGTCATAGTTTTGTTTTAATTTTTCTTTACATGGATTATTCTTGTTTATATCTCATAATCTTCATAAGTAATTTAAAGATAGAGCATGTACTAGAGCAACCATTGCTGAATTCCTATGACTTTGTTTAGTGAAATCTTGCATCATTTCTAATGCTGTTTTATTCTACTACTATTTTGTGCTCTTCAAAAATAAAAAAGGAAATAGTTATGATGACATCTCCTTAGCAGTGTATACTTCTGCAGTAGGATGTCATACACAGTGTCATCATTATGATCCTGAATGACAAGGAGGCTATCTCATCATTGAGAAGAAGCCAACCTTTCACCACTACATTTAAAATTCTCTCTAGAACTATATAATCATATTCATCAAGAAAGAGGAAAAATCTTACAGTCAAACTTTTGTTAGTGATGAAATATTTATTTAGCTTCTTCTTTAATTAAGCTCATTTTCTTTCCCTCTAGCAGACTAAATTTATAGTAATAAAACTGTTGTTGCAGTTATACATGTATCATCATAGCTTTCTCATTTATCTACTTTTGCCTGTTGTTTTAACCAACTACTTGCTTTTTAAAAACTCCGGTGTTATTCATTACTCTACTGGCAACAGGTTCATCTCACTCATATTTTTAGACAACTTCTGAAAGCTCTATAGGGGATGTATACAAAACTAGTTCATGAAATATGAAAGAAAACTGTGTTCAGGAACAATTCAGCAACAATGTTGTGCATTCCAAGGTGCCACAGGGCTGCAAATCAGAGCTGATGACACTGAAAATTAAATTTAAAATATGCTTAATTAGATCTGGCAAATTACATCATTTTCCTCTCATAATACCTTACACATGCCTGACAAGAACCATTAAGAAACCACAAACAATCAAATAGTTAAAAATTTTTTCAGGCTAAAGTTGTTTCATTTAGTTTTTTTAATTATCCAAGTCATAGGACATCAAAAAGTTAAACTTGTATATATTTATTTTAATTTGTTTTACATTTTACTTTAAATAATTTTAAGCTTATTGAGAAGAGGCAAGAATAATATGAAGACATCCGGTACACTACTAAACAAGAAGCGCTGTTGCAATGTTATAGCTGCCCAATTACATACTTTTTACAGAGGGGATCCAATCCTCTGACCTTGCACTTGCCTGTTTTTCTTCAGCATTCTTCATTTGGGAATTGCTTTGCTGATCAGCTCAAACCGTTATGAATTTGATGATTTTGATTATTACAGAGCATTTACTTTGGAAAGTTTCTTTCAGTTTGGACTTCCTAATATCACTTTAAGAGTACTTCCACATTCTTGCAGGAAGTTACACAAAAAAGATTTTATGCGAGAGAGCACATGATATCAAACTGTGAAACTTGCTTAAACCTTGAGGGGATAGCTATCAACTTTCTACAATATGAATTAACTCTTCCACCTTCATAATGTTTAGGTCAGTGGGAGATGCTAATTTGAGACAATGTGACTATCCCAGTCCTTATAAAACCCATATTCCCCCACTTTCACATGTCTTACCAGGATACTTTCTAAACACATCCTTCCCTGTCAGACCACTGCTCTGATCTCTGATGCATTTCTTCATGCATGTGAAGGAGTATTTGCTGTCTTTTTACTTCATTAAAGAAGAAAAAGGATACAGGATGCAAATAAATATTTTTTTCTTCTTTGTATCTAGAAGATAAATTATCTTTCCCTCAGATCCATATCTGTTAAGTTTAATGATATGAATTTTTCCAAGATTTTACATGTCATTTTTCAAAATTTTCATAAGATCAGAAATTTCTTTCTACTTAAACATTGCTTCTGATCATTCTAACTTTAAGGTAATCCAAGATAATCACACATTTTTCAGATATAGGATTGTTTGTGGACATGTGTGTAAATATTTTTTCCAAATTTTAATTTGTGTAATTGCTAACTCTACAGCAATATAAAATATTTTTCTTGTTTTTGAATATCAGTTTATACTTTGACCGTGTGTGTGTGTGTGTGTGTGTGTGTGTGTGTGTGTGTGCATTGAACTTTTCTCTTGGAACACTGATAAAATAAGATTATTTTATGAGAACACAATGCATTATTCAATTAGGAATGGTTATAGTGTCTTATCTGCAATTTTGGCACACATCAACAGGACCTACATGTTCATTACCATCAACTCTTATCTAGCACTGCATCAGTATATTTATGTTATTATAGAATTATGAAAAATTTTCATCTGAAATTAGCCTAAACATAGTGACTTAAGTGAACAATTTTCCTAAAATTATTCTCCAATCCTGAAAGACAGTTGACTCATACATTAGAAAATCAGAAGATGAATTTTTTTTCAAGATGGTCATCTTTTTTGCCAAGTTTCTACATATTCACTGGTGTAGGATGCATGAAAATAAAAGTAACAGTTTCATAACTTTCATAACCTTTAGAATGGCAGCAGAAATTATTATATTTTCATATGAAATATTAGTCAATTAACATTAATTAAATAACTTCCTACATATATATGAAATAATTATCATGCTTCTATTTTTGTTCCATCCCATAGACACCCAGTATAGCCTTTTTAATGCAGGCATGAAAAGCAAAGAAATTTTTCTCTTGTATTTCTCACATATGTTTTGAAAGATTCAAGAAAATCAGGGCAAAGTACATAAGTACAAAACAGAGTAAGAGTAAAGAAGAATAACCAGACACCAGTTCCTTGGGGAAATGAAAGCTACATAGATGGAAGAGAAATCATGAAATTAAAAAGTTGATCACAGTGCACTGCTGAAATAATGACTAATGTTAGCTTAGGAACTATTGAGCACCTATGATCTGAAGACACTAATTCACCATCTAGTGTTAAAGAACCACAGAACCCTATTACTCTGATTACTGTTAATTCAGAACCATTCATGTTTAAATTTTCCAGGAAAAGAAATCGCATTCTCTCCAGGATATCCGCATCTAATTGTCTTCCACTGATCTCTCTCATCTTTCCTTCAATTACCTGTTCTCTGGTTCAGAACAAAAGATAAAAAAGAGAGAAATAGAGAGATGGCATTGTCAGTGTGGGGGGGGGAGAGAAAATCAATGCTGGTTTTGGAATAGGACAAAGGAGACTCATTCACTTCTCACTGTTAACATCAAAAAGCATGTCTATGGTCAAGTAAAACACAGCACATGATCCGCTGTGCAAAATTATCTCTGGTATACCTATTAGATTAGATGTAGAGTACTATACATAGAAAAATAAAGAAAATATGTGTATTTCTAGATAAATGTATATAACCATGAATTCTTAAACAAACTACTAACATAGGCACAACCTATGTTAAAAATCTCTAAACTAGTTTTGAACTTTCTTCCTACTATGAAGGTTGAGGGAGTCAAAATAATCATTATAATAAATAAGCTCCAAAGTCCTTTCCAATTCTAAATGTTCTACCTGTGATTTAGGAAGCAGTCTTTTAAGTGAACTTCTAAAATTTAAAATTAGACCTCTGTCTGGAAGGACACAAAATATGTATTTTGCTTTAAGAAATCTAAGAAAGTCTGAAATATGAGTAGTAGTTTAAAAATTCATGTTACTATTGAAACTATTTGTCTTTTATAACTTTATACAAGAATACTACTTGTGGTAACAACACACTGCAGCATTGCAGATTATGGTAGTTTTGAATGAACCACATGAAAATTATCCTGTGCAATACTTCGTGATTTAGTAAAAGAATTCCAGTGGAATATTTAGCATGTCCGCCTGCCCCGAATGGTTGATTCATTTCCTATTACTCTGCTGGAGGTTGGTGCTATAATAGACTTTCAGCTTCCCTGGTTTTATCATACATCTACTGGTTATTGCCATTTGAAGTGGCCTGGCTCTTGCTGTCTGATAGGTAACCTTATTATAGTTATTTTCCCAGAAGACATGAAGAGCAAAAAATGTTTGAAAATGCATTCAATGTTGCTTTAAGATGTTTCAAATAACTTGGGGACAATCAAATGTAGACTGCACACATGTAAGCTAGTGTAAACTGCTTTTCAGGGAAAGCACGCAGTTGGCCAAAATCTATAAATTGCGTTGATTTAAATTTTTTATTCTAGTTATATTTTCTGTCTGCGTTTGGTGTTGCATCCAATTTATCTCACTCTGTGTACTTTTCAGAACATGTCACTTAAATATTGACAAAAGAAATAAATGGAGAAATGTAAAATTTTACACTAGTGAAATTGCAAGCACAACATACAGAATTTGTGTAACATGTCCATAATGCATCTTGTCTTTTCTTGTCCCTGTCACCTCCTACACTTCCTTCCTTTCTCCAACTCTTGTGCACCTTTCCATTTGCAAAAGTTCTGTTGCCACTTTTTTATTCAGTCACCTTGTTGTTTAAATCTTTTTGCTGTCCTTCCATTTCCCCTCCTACTCTTGTTCCACTTCTCTGCAATCAGCAGAGAAGAACATCATATTGGTTTACTATGTAGCAAATGGTACTGAGTGCAATATACAACAGAGCATGCAACAAAGACATCCTCAGACTTCTCCTCCTGAGGGGACAAATCAGCAAACATAAGACAAATTGTGATGGCCGTAATCATGATGGGATGCAAATACACAACTTCACAGGAAGGTGGTCAGGTCTAGGGACTTTTTAAATTTTTTTTTATTTTTTAAAGAAAGTGAAAAATAGTATTAAAACAGAAAAATTACAAGTGATCCAGACTTTCATTTGACAAAATACTATGAATTTCACATTATTTGTTATAATGCATAGTGATGACTTTCAACTAGTTGTTCATATTATTACATGTATGCATGCAAAACTGGAAGAAGAAAAATATAGAAGAAATTAATAAGATAAAAAGGTCAACGAATTGAAAAAAGGTGACAAAATAAATTTACACACTAACTGCTCCATTCCATAAACCAGCATAAACCAACAGTATGGTTGTCCAAACCATCCTACTTACATACATAGATACATCTCTTCCTCCACTCCCTCTCCTGTCCTTCTCCTCAACTCACTAACCTTTTCCTTTTGAACAGGTTCAATGCCTTTTCCCAGTATTTTGTTTTCTTTTTCAGGTATTCCACTAAGGAGAGAAAACAATGTTTTCACATGCAGGTCTGATGTATTCCACCTAAGAGTATGTTCTTTAGTTAAAACCACCAACTAATGAGACCTTTTTCATATAGCTGAATAAAACTCCATTGTGTGCAAATATCACATCTTCTTTACTGATTCCTCAGTTGATGGACATTTGTGTTGTTTTCAAGTTTTAGCTATCACACATTGTGCTGGTATGCACAGGTGCACATATATGAACGGTGCACAAACATGATGCTTTCAGGGCTTTTGGAAAAATACCCAGGAGGGGAATAACTGCTTTGAATGGGACCTCTAATCCTAGCTTTTCAGAGAATTCCACACAGACTTCCATAGTAGTTGTACCAGTCCTCACTCCCACGAACATTGCAAAAGTGTTCTTTGTCCCTCACAGTCCTTCCAGCACTTGTTATTGGCTGGTTTCTTGAGGTTAGCCATTCTTTCTCGGATAAGATAGATTTCTGTAATGACCAATTATGCTAAACTTCTTTCTGGATATATTCACTTGCCATTTGTATTTCTTTATCTGATAAGGGTATATTTCTCTCAGATGGCCATGTTTAGACTGTGTCTTTGAATTTGGGGGCCTGATATTTTAAAAGAATTTATATGTTCTAGGTAGAAGGCCTTTGTTCGAGTGTCAGTCAGTTATAAATTTTTCCTTGTTTGTGAGGTTTTCTTTTTACTTTGTTGGAGATTTGCATTGAAGTGCAGAAACTTTTCAAAGAGATGAGAACTCAGTTATTGATTCTTTGAAGTATTTCCTGTGTAGTTTGGGTTTTGTCCATGAACTCTCTACCTACCCCTGTCTTTAAGATTTCTACCTACATTTTACTCTAGAAGATTTAGTGTTTCTATTTTAATGTTTAAATATTCAATTCATTTGACTGTAGTTTATTTCACAGTGATAGGCACGATTCTAATTTAAGCCTTCAGCATGTGAAAAACCAGTTTTTTCAGCACCATTTATTAAAGAAGCTATCTTTATTCCAGTGAACATATTTGTCCTATTTGTGAAAGACAAGGTTGCTGAGTGGGTTGTAGTTGTGTCTATATCTTCCTGTTGCTTCTACTGATCCTTAGGCCTATCCTTATACCAGCACTGATTTTATCACAGTAGCTTTATAGTATAATTTCAGGCCAGGGATTGTAATACCTCCTGCCTTTCTTTTCTTGCCCAAGATTGTTTTTTATACTCTGCATTTCTACAGATTCCAAATGAATTTGAGGAAATTTTTGTCTAGGTCTGTGAGGTATACAAATGGTGCCTTAAGTGGGGTTTCATTAAATCTCTATAATAATTTTGGGAGTATGTCCATTTTCACAGTGTTGGCTCTTCTTATCCAGCTGCATGGAATAACTTTCCACTTTGTCAAATCAGCTTAAATCTCATTTGTCAGGGTAACATAATTTTCACTGCACAAATCTTTTACTTCCTTTGTGAGACTAATTCCTAAGTATTTCATGTTTTGGATGTTATTTGGACATGCAATGCATGGTTTTCCTAATTCCTCTTTCAGTGAGGTTTATGTTCGTGTATGGAATGCTACTGACTTTTGGGTGTTGACTTTGCATCCTGCCACATTACTGAATTTGGTAATCAAATCTATAAGACTCTTAATGGAGTTTTGGGATCCTGTATGTTGAGTATCACGTCATCTTCAAATAATGATAATTTTCCTTTTCCAATCCTTTTTCCTTTTATTTCTCTCTCTTATCTAATTTCTCTGGCTAATGTTTCTAGAGCTATATTGAATAGGAGTGGAGACAGTGGGCATCCTTGACTTGTTCACCATTTTAAAATGAAAGCTTTCAATTTTTGCCCATTTAGTATGATTTGTTTCTTGTAGATGGCTTTTGTCAGGTTGAGATATAGACTATGTTTTCCAATTTTGTGTATAGTTTTTGTCAGGAATTACTGTTGGATTTTATCAAAAGCTTTTTCTGTATCCATTGAGATCAACATGTGGTTATTATTATTGGCTCCATTGATACAGTATATTACATTTATGAATTTGAGTATGTAATACAATCTCTGCATTCCTGGGTTGAATCCCACTTAGTCATGATGTATAATGTTCTCGATGACTTGCTGCATTCTGTCTGCTACTCATTTTATTGAGCAGTTTTTCATCTATGTTCATTAGGGCTATTGGACTGTAATCCTCTTTTTTAGTTAGGTCGTTCTCTGCTTTTGGAATAAGAGTAATACTTGATGCCAGGAATGAGTTTGGGAGAATTGCTTTCCTTTCTATTTCATTGAAGAGTTTGTGAAAAGTTGATGTTAAATCCCTTCTAAATTTCTTGTAGAATTCATCTGTGAATCCACTGGGACTGGAGCTTTTCTTTATTGGTAGGTTTTTATTACATTTTCAATTTCGTCTCCTATTATTGGGTTATTCAGAATTCATATATCTTTTTGACTCAGTTTTGGCATTTCATACATATCTAGAAAACTGTTCGTTTCCTCTATGTTTTCAGTCCAATGAGAGTAAAGATTTTGGAAGGAGGCATTGATGATCATCTGCATTTCTCTACAGTCTGATCCTAATTTCATTATTTCCATTGCTTATTGCATGAATTTTGTTTTTTTCTTGCCTTTTATTAATGAGGTTGGTGTGGGGTTTATCAATTTTATTCATTCTTCCAAAGAAAAATCAATCTCTTTCATTTGTTCTCTGTGTAGTTCTCTCCATCTCCATTGCATTAATTTTTGCTCTAATCTTTAAGATTTCCTGCCTTCTTTCAACTTTGGGCTTCACTTGCTCTTCTTTTCCTAGGAATGAGGTGCAGCATAAGATCATTTATTTGGGCTTTTTCTGTTTTCCTAATAAGTGAATTTGCCCCTATAAGTTTTCCTCTTAAGACAGTTTTCATTGTATCCCACAAGTTTTAGTAAATGTATTTGCAATGTCATTTGATTGTAAATATTTTCTATTTTTTTCTTTAATTTCATCTGTGACCCATTAGTTGTTTAGGAGGTTGTTTTCTAATTTCTGTGTGTTAATAGTGATTTTGTGGCTCAATAATTTTCATTTTTATTGCACTGTGGCTAGATGGTATGCAAGTGATAATTTAAACTTCTTTGCATTTATTTAAGCATGCTCTGTGTGCTAGTATATTGTCTATTTGGACACACCTATGTGCAGCTGAGAAGAATGTGTATTCTATTACTGATGGGTGAAATACTCTGTAAAGGTGTACTAAGTCCATTTCTTCACAAATGTTGTTTAGTTTTGTTATTTCTTTGCCTAACTATCTCTTTTTTGCATGTTAAAGTTTCTCATTACAGCTTTATTTTTGTTCACTTGATATTTCATGTCTGTTAAAATTTGTCTTATGTAGGTGGGTGCTTCCTTTGGGTGTATATATATTCATGGTAGTTATTATTTCAATTAGCAGGTTTCCCCTGACAAGTGCCTTCTTTATCTCTTTGGATGATTTTTGGTTTGAAGTTGATATTATCAGATAGCAGAATAGCTATTCATGCTTTATTTATTTTTTTGGTGTGTGGGGGTGTTCCTATTTTGTGGAAAATTGTTTTCTATTCTTTGACTTTCAGTCTGTGAATTTCTTTTCGAGTTACCTGCATTTCTTGTATGCAGCATATTGTTGGGTTTTTTTTTTCTTAATCCACTCAGTATGTTTCTTTTGATTGGTCTATTGAGGCCATTTATTGATGGTTATAACTAATATGTACTGGCTTATCTTTGTCATGTTATTTTCCTGGTAGAGGCTGTATAATTTTCCCTCTTACTAACTGCTTGTTCTGTTTGGTGGTTCCTTTCTGTTGTTGTTGAAGCTGTGGTTGTTTCTGTCTCTTTCTAGAATATTGGTCAGTACTCTTTGTAGGGTTGGTTTGGTGGACATAAATTTGTTCAGTTGTTCTTTGTCATGGAAGTATCTTATCTCACTATTGAATTTCATAGATAGTTTTACAGGGTTCATCCATGTGGGTTGGAAGTTAAATTCTTCTGGACCTGAAATACTTCAATGCATGCTCTTCTTGATTTGGTGATATATATATATATATATATATATATATATATATATATATATATATATATATATATGTGTGTGTGTGTGTGTGTGTAAATATAATTAGAAGTGATATATGATAATATATATGATATATGATAATATATATTATTCAAATCTAACCCTTTTGTCAAAATACCTGTGCATTCACATCTTTCCCTTCTTGCATGGAGTGGCAGTGTCCCCTCTGACCTTTCCAATGTAAAGCTGATGCCAACTCAGTCACAGGACTTTATTCTGTGAGCTTTCAGGCATGCATACAGGCAGAGTCTAAAGTTAACCAGTTCTTCAGTTAGGAACTCTTCCTATCCCCTGCCCTAGGTGTGATGGTGGGAACAACAGGCAGATTCACAGGTAGGTAAGGGACCTCTGACTCAGGGGTGAACCCATGTATGTTCTCAGGTGTGCATTCTCTGGGGCCTGAAATCACTTTAAGGCATTGCTAGGGATTCTGTAGGAGATGCAGTGTGACTGCTGTGGACTTTCTTGGCCCATCACTCTCAGAAGTATACAGATTCCATAGAATGTATGTATCTGCCAGCTGGGGTTTGCAGTCCTCGTTGTTCTACCCAGAGTGTAGTAGGGGTCACTCGCCCACAAGGAGCACTTGCAGGGATTCTGAAAACATCAGTTCTGGCAGAATATCCTTCCTGACCACTCCACCAGAAAAAGGCCATGATCTGAAATAATCTCCTGCTTGTCATAGTTGTAGTTTGGTTATAGATGAGCATCTCTATTTACCACAGCCAGACTTGGCTCTGGTAATGGGAAGTATCACCTGGTGTACAAGACAATAACAATGCTGACTTGGTCTGGGGTGGGGCTGGCTCCTGTGACAGTTCAGGGCACATGCAGAACTTGTGTGCAGCCTTCCTGTGCACTGCCTAGCGTGCAGCTGACCTTTCTCCTGCAGGGCCAGTGCCAGCTGATCTGTGTGCAACTGCCTGAGTCTCGGTGGACACTTGCAACAAGAGAGCTACTTAGGTGAGTGCTGGTCACCATGCATGTGCATGCTGGTGAGCTTGATGGGATTGTATAGATTATCTTATTTAGTAGTGTTTAGCTAAATGCATGTGTTTTAAAAGATTTTTTCGAATCACAGCTTTAGTCACCATATGTTGTAAAATAAGATAGACATAGAACTTCAAAAATTTCTCACAAAGAACATTGATTAACTCTGTTACACTGAACACTCTGAGTATAGCAAATAATTCTTTTCTGTATTTCAGCAAGATTGGATTATGCTTCAGTAATATATGGAAATACTCTTCTCATGAAATCAAGGAAGCATCATTAAAAGTAGAAGTAAGTCATTTTACCATAAAACATACCATCCCATGTAACTTCAGAAGCTACATACCATGTAGAAAAAGCAATCAATGTCTGTTACAAACTTATACATGTAGATTTTTTCTTTGAATGAACTTAATGTAGTAGCAACCAGATAAATTAAATTTATACATGAAATATGTTGACAAATTAATGAATCATCTCCAAATAATTGAGACAGCATTACTTCAAAAATCATACAACTTAACTCCTTTTGTCTACAACTTATAAACCTGGAGCCAAGTGAAACATCAGGGAATTTATTTCATTGTTACTCATCTGTATCTTTTGGAAAGTGATACTGAACTTTGCACATGTTTTCCTTGTTTTCTTAGCTGCATATTCAATAACATTTGTGAAAAAATAATTTAAGAAAGATACACAAAAGTTATTTTGTGATTGAACACACAAGTTGCTGGTGCAATTCCTTTGTCAAACTTATCAAATCAAACAAACAAAGTCTGTAAACTAGGATAATTTTTATTTCACTATTTGAGAGATGTTAAACCCCTCAACTCTGGCAGCACTGAGAATTTTAAACTGTTGTCACCATGCCAAAACAATACCGGAACAACTCTGTCTGTAGTCTCAAGCCAAGGAACATTTTCCATTTTATAACTCATTCCTCAAATGTATGATCGTACCTCTTATACATGAAAAACAGAAAAATAAGCCTTTAACTATGCTCGCAGGCAGGTTTCCACAAGGCAAGTTTACAGCAGAGAATGATCTGTTTAAAGAATTACTTCCTTGCTTTCCCCATCTGTTCCCAAATATCTATCACTAATTGCATTAAAATGTGTAGAAGTAACCCTAAAATGATCTGGTTATTTGGAAACTATTTCTGTTTGACCCTTGAGTTCCCCCAAGCTCCAGCTTCAAGCAGGCTCTGATATGTTTCTGTGTCTTCATATGCAATTTTTACATTGGAAAAATTTGCTAGAAAGTTTTTTATCAGTTGCAGTATGCTATAGCTGCGAGTTTAACAAAATTAAAACTGTCCCTCCCTAGCATTCCTTTCTTTAGTTAGAAATTGATTAATTTTATCCTACTCCTTTGAGAAAACTATAATTTACAGGCAATAAACATACTTTGAGATTGAGTCACTAAAAGAGTGGAAATGAAGCAATCCCTATCAGTATTATGATTCTTAGAGCAGCCTCCCTTTAGACTAGCAGATACCATTTCTGCCAAGGAAGGAATAATTTCTAGATTAAAAATATATCTTTTTATTTTAGGAAAGGGTCTACTGGGTGTTCAGGGTTTCTCTACTAGACTGGACTCAGAGTGATCCACTTGTTTACAGCCTGGCAAGAGCTGGGATTTTAGGCACACGCCACCACACCCCGTCTCAATTGGTCTCAGTGTGCCCCGGGGTCAGGGCTGGCACAGCAGTCCTGGAAATCAAATCCTGCTTGCAGGTACTTTAATCTGCTGAGCTATTTGGTGGGCCCCAAAATAAAATTTTTTAAAAATTTATTTTAAGTGGCTAATGAATTACCAGGTTGAAGACAATAGCATCTATGTAGTGAGCTGTATGCTTTGGAAAGTGCACTACTTTGCACATAGAGAGTACAAGTGTACACTGTCTGTCCTTGTGCTGTGCAGCAGGTCTGCACTGAACTAACTTCATTTTAAACACATAATCTGCAAAATCAGTGCAGCAACCTGCCCCTCAACTATTTAACTTTTGTACGTTTGTAAATGTTTTGGAAATGTATATATTGTTTTGTTACTGTAGATCCTAGTACATATTACGTATTAAAGCAAATGTCACATCTCAAGGAAGTTGTCCAGTCATTAACAGAGAGTTACTGTTTTATTAGTCACATATATTAATATACATGCCCTTTTCAACAGATTATATTAAATGAAAACAGCATTAAAGTGCTATATATAATAATATCAGAATCACACATGTCTAGTGGCTGCAGAACATAAAAGACAAATTGATGCATAAAAACTGAGCACTAATAGTCACTTGGAGACTTCATTTTTGTTATTCATGATTCAAATTATAATTAAGTTAATTAGATATGTTAGAAAATATGCTTATTCTGATTAATTATCAAAGGAATTACAGGCAGGGATATAGCTCAGTGATACAGTGCCTACCTGGCAAGTACAAGGTCCTAAGTTCAATTCCCAGCACCAAAAAAAACAAATAATCAAAATTGGCCACATACATAGAGGATAGAGAGTTTTAGTAGTTACGTTAGGTCAGTTTACATACAGCAATAAATGAGTGAGAAGCTCTCTGTCACTCAACATGTTTTACTGAAATTAAAAGCAGTAGGAATCATAAAATAAAAATATCTGGAAGCCATGTGTGGTGGCACTCACTTATAATTATAGCACTCAGGAAGTTAGGCAGGACAATTGTGAATTTAAGGCCAGCCCGGGCTACATGAGTTCAAGTTTCATCAAAATTACATAGTGAAATCTTGCCTTAAAACTACAATAAAAATTTAAAAGCCTGGATACCACTGAGAAGAAAGTATAACATGAGTTGTGTAATAAAAATATATATTATATTCAATCTCATAAAATGTTCTAGAGTATTTTCTTCTAGAATGAGTAAGGCAAGTACTAAATTTGATTTCATAGATGTACATATTAGGGAGCAGCAGAGTTTGGAAATTAGAGTTCTTCAGACGAACTGGAAAACAGAATATGGAGGAAGTGAAATGGGAAATGAAGAAAAAAAGAAAAGTGGGAAAAAATGGAAATAGAGCTTCTCCACGTGGGAAGGGGAAGAGGATTTGGAAGGGGAGGGGAAGGGAAGGGAGGAGAAGGGAACAAAAAACAGAATTAGGATACATTATGTGCCTGCAGCAGTGCCCTGGGACACATGTAGTCATTATGAATGGCAAACTAATAAAAATAAAAATACATAATACTAATAAATAATACTAATAAAAATAAGTAAAAACACCTGGCAAATCGCTGGAGACATAGCAAGCATAGAAGATAACAGTTTCAATGAAGGAAAGGTTTTTAGTGCAACACGTCTATTGATATGAAAATATTGTTGAACTTAGAAAAATATTTGCTGCGCTTTATATTTCTCCTTTTGTATTCATGTATTATTTATTAAGTGTTGGTTTAGAATCAATATTATAATTGTTAATATTCTAAGGAAGGAGGTCTTAATAATGAAGGATATTGGACCTGCGAAATAGCTCAGCCAACTAAACCCCTGCTCAGCCAAGCTCAGGGACTTCATTTAATCACTGATACCACATCCTGTGCCCACCCTGCCCCAAGCACGCTGAGCAGGCAACTGAGTCGGGGTGTGGGGGTGCGTGCCAGTGATCCCAGCACTGGGGAGGCTTCAAAACAGGAGGATGGGGCTGGCCAAATAGCTCAGCAGATTAAAGCCACCGCAAGCAGGCGCAGTGGCCGGGTTTCAATCGCTGGTGTGCCATACCAGCTGTCTGCCCTAGTGTCCCAGGGGCACGCTGAGAGGACAACTGAACTGGGCATGGTAGCACGTTCCTGTCATTCCAGATCTTGGGAGGCTGTAAACAGGAGAATCACGACGAGCCTGATCTAGTAGTGAGACCCTGAACACCCTGAAGACCCTTCCTTAAAATATACACACACAGACACACACACACACAGACACACACACACACAACAGGTGGATCACTTTGAGCCAAAGCTCTGGAGTGAGACTGCACAAAATACAAAAACTAAAAATAATAATAATAACAAAAAATTAAGGATATGGAAACTTCATGCTTTTAGTAATGGTATGCTTATTAAATTGCTATTTTAAAAAATTCTCAGTTGGCACGGCAGGAGTTTTGTGTTGACAGCAGAACAGAGAAGGAACAGAACACATTCCCTACATGTGTGTGACCCCCCTCTTTTGTCTGCATCCCCTCAGCGAAAGTATCTTACTACTTCTGATGAGCATACATTGAGAGATAAGAATCATTCTTGGTGTTGTCTGCTCTGTGGTTTTAGGTGATGAGTAATGGCACACACCCACCATAACACCATCACAGAGCTCTTTCTCCAGCCCTGGAACTACACTGTGCCCTGATAGCTCCACACACCTGCAGCCACAGCCCCACTGCCCCTGCAGCCACATCCCCACTGCCCCTGCAGCCACAGCCCCACTGCCCCTTCAGCCACATCCCCACTG
>PVKA01016602.1:0-47584 GCA_004027165.1 Ctenomys sociabilis
TGTGGGTGTGAGTGCTGCTGGGATTGTGGGTGTGAGTGCTGCTGGGACTGTGGGTGTGAGTGCTGCTGGGATTGTGGGTGTGAGTGCTACACTGGGACGATGTCTGAATACAACACAAAGGGGACAGCCTTGCTGTCCATTGCCTTTTCCATTGTTGCTATTGCCCCTCCTTTTTGCTCTTGCTGTCCTCCACCGCCATGACCTGCTGCCCTCTGCCATGTGCCCCTCTGCCTTGGAGCCAGCTGAATATGGACTGAAACCTCTGCTAAGCGTGAGCTAAATAAACCTTTCCTTGCTTAATTCTGGGTGTCAGGTATTTGTCTTAGGAATGAGAGAAAATTAAGCACAATAGTATTATTTCTTAAATTGTCACCTGAGCCTGTTATTTTATTTTAAGTTTCTTGTTAAGGGAAATACAATGAGAAAAAAATGGGCAATTTTCTACCTTTCCATTCATCCATTTGTCTGTCTGTCTGCCCCAGACATTCTTTTACCCACCATCCATGAAATCATTCACTCTCCACCCATTTGATCACCTATTGCTTAATCCATCCATCTGTCCATCCATTCGTCAGCCACCTACCCATCCATCCATCCACCCACCCACCTACCCATCCAATCATCACCCACCCATCCATCTATCCATCCATTATCCACCCACCCACCCATCCATTTACCCACCCACCCAGCCATCTATCATCCCATCCATCCATCCATCCATCCATCCATCCATCCATCCATCCATCCATCCATCCATTGACTCTATCTATTTTTTCATTCCCTCATTCAGCAGATACCCACTGACACTTTCTATGACCAAACATTGCCCAGGCAGTGGGAATTCACAGTTGACTATGACACAGCTCTTGCACATCAGGAAAATCCTGCTTTGTAAAGGAAGGAGATGACTCAACAAAGCAAAACAATGACTAGGGGGAGGGATCTGATGGCTTCCTCAGGAAGAGCTTCTGGGTTGAGTGTCAAAGGATGAGTTCATCAGAGACCAGGAACATTTGCAGGAAAAGGAAAGAGAGTATTGTTTGTGGGCCTTGTGGAGGCTGAGGCTGTTGGCCATTTGTTATTTCTGGGGTGCAGTGGGGTGCAGGAGAGGGCTCAGAAAGGATGCTCAGGTCAGGTAAGAGTGGCAAACAGATGGGTAGGTAGCAGGCATGCCCCTGGGCAGGTGAGGGGTGCATCACCCGCAGGCAGTCTGGTGCTCAGGTGCTGGGCTTGAGTCCTCTGTAGGCTGTTGATGTCCAGAAGCCCAGGCTCCTGAGTTCCGCAGGTGCTCACTACACAGCAATGTTGCAGGGAGTCTGCTGCATGGCTCAACCTGACAGGATATGTCTGTTGTCCCAGTGCCCCTGCTGCTGTGACCCAGCCCTGGGAGACCCCTCCAGGGTCTTTGCATGCCTGGTGGGAAGGCACTCAGACCAGTACCTGTCACTCAGCTCTCATCCTTCAGCCCAGCAGGAATGACTTTCTCATCTCCAGAACAAACCTGAGAGGAGCAGACAGGTGGCACAGCATGTTGAAATTTCCTCAGTGACCTCGATTATGGCAAAGTCATTTGGAAGCTCAGGGGTTTGCACAGCATCCAAATTATAACGATCAATTACTTTACAAGGGGCAGCACGATTACTGCCAAGGATGTAATTAAAATAAGCAGCCTTCTCTGTACTTGCCAACAAATCGAGGCCAGATACGCAAGCCAGACTTCTCGAGGACACGCCGCCCTGTCTTCACCCCTCCTTAGGCCAGGCACTGATCAAAGTGTGCAGGGACGGGCTGAGCCAGGGCCTTGGTCTGATGCTAATCCACGTCTTCCTTACATTCTCTTGTTTACCCGTGAATTTCAAAATCAAGGTCAACTTTCACTTTTTCTCTTAGAATGATTTTTTATTTTTGAAGCTATTAATAGACAAATTTTTCCACTCAGGTTTGGACACTAGCTCACCTGGGGTGGGGGGATCCTGGTGTAATCTAGGAGGGCGACTTTAAGTGACACTGTCTGCCTTCTTCTCTGTCAAGAGGGGGTAATTACCGCATCTCCCCGGTGGGGCTGCAGGGGCAGCTCACCTGGCGTGGGATGCACAGCCCTCTTTGACATAAAATGTGTGATCATTTTAATTGGAGAACCCCCCCCCCCAATGTCACCCAGAGATGATGGGGCTGAAAAAGGGTGTCTGGGTTCTCGGGATTCATCCTGTCTCGGTCCCACTGCTGGGATCAAGCATTTGACACCTGAAACTTCCAGGAGGAGAGTTTCTGGCGCTCAGTCTATGGTTGCTGGCTGGCTCAGGGGCAGGGAGATCTGCAGGGTGTGGTGGAGCAAGGCTGCCCATCCTGTATGCTCCGGGGAGCAGACAGCAGGAGGCCCAGAGAGGAAGGGGCAGCACCAGGAGCCTGTGTATGCAGTGGTCTTGACCGTCAGCCCCAATCAACACAACACACTGTAATGGCGTGGACAGGGTCCCACAGGGCCTGGCACGTGTGTTCAGTGAGTGGGTGTGCAACTGTGGTCTGGGACGGTTCAGGGCAGGGTTTTCAGGTGAGGGTGTGCACTAGAGGTTACGCGTTTGCAGGTGCCAGGTTGACCTCCTAAGAGCTCTCATCAAGCCTTGAGAATTTTAGATTTTTTACTAGGATACGTCTTCTCACATGGTGTTGCTGGAGAATGTGAATGTCTCTTCTGTGTTACAGCTTGCTTACTCCAGAGGAGCTTCATCCTATGACCGTGACACTTAAAAATTTGGTCCTTTCCCCTTATACTGAATGCTGAGCTGGCTTTGAATATTTAATCAGCATAAAACCAATACAATGTTGCTGTGTATACATTAATTTTTGTTCAGTTATCTGATTAGGTTTCTTGAGATGAATTTTCAGAACTGGAATTGTTAGGTTCAATTTAAACTTTTTAAAGTTTAATTTCACTTTCAGAAGTGAAATTTTTAGTTGTCAGTGAGGTTACTGACATGCTTTTTTTTTTTCAGAATCAGGGATTGAACTCAGGTCCTTGTGCTTGCCAGGGAAGCACTTACTCCACTGAGCCATCTTCCCAGTCCCTGACACATGTTTTCAGATTACTCTCAGGAAACTTTAGAATCCTTTACGCCAGGGAGAGTGCGGCATCCCACTGTGCTCTGTACGGAGTGGAGCCCAGAGTCCTCCTGAAATCTACAGTTTCACATTTTTGCAGATTCAGGGAAAACCATCAACTGCAGTCCTGAAGATATTAAATTGTAAACACTCAAAGTAAACAATCACTAAACTTTAAGCTGCCGGGGTCCCTGGGGAATGAGAGCTCCACACCATCTGCTATTCTCTGCTGGACAGGGCAGGGACTGTACCCTGTAGTGCACTCCAGCACCCGGTGTCCTTCAGCGACTCAGAAGCCATCTCGGCTACCACATCTTGTGCAGTCCTAGTGCACAAAGTGATGCTATTTTATTCGTAGTGGCCCCAAACCACCAAACCAGGAGAACTGATACTTCTCCTAGTAATATGTCTTTATCATTGCTTATAATCACTTACTGTGCCTAATTTAATTTAAATTTATTTCAGGTGTGTGTAGGTAGGACTACCTCATGTGGTGCCAGGGCTTGGCACCACCTGCGTTTGGTTTCTGGCATCCACTGGGCCTGGGATTACAGTGCCTGCAGACAAGGGGAGATGACTAGCTAGCTTTTGTTCCTTGTTCCTGTTTGTCTTCATTTGCTTTTCTCTTTAGAGTGAAAAATGACACTTCTTTTGGAGTCACTTTGGACACAGAGTATTAAAGGAGCTCACACTGTACCTGTTGTGCTGTTACAGAGTCCGCTTACCACCTTTCCCTGCAGAGCATGGTGTGGGACCCATGGAAAGTACAGAATGACCTCAGATCCCAGTTCGGTTTTGATGATCTTCAAGTAGAACGGATTCTGAATTATTCAGTGGAGCTGCAGGAGGTATCCTCACCCTATCACTTCTCAGGCCCTTGGGTCTCTCCTGGAGAGTGGGCTTCCGAGAGCTACCAGTCACTTGCGAGGAGTCAGCCAGCTGCAGGCCGAAAACACAAGAAGGCAAACTGAGTCTGTACTGAATACAGACAGACATTTTCCTTGTTGTTTTTCCAGAACATTAACAGTGGTACCTCCTTTCACAAGCTTAATGATTTGTTCCTTTCTGGTTGCAATGGAATTATGGGAAGAATTAAGTTTGGGAAGCTACCTACCACTGTGTATCGACAATGTGCATGGCGTTTAGACTGTGTTCAGAGATGTAGGAAGGTGTCCCAGACCGTAGCAGATGTCGGTTATGAGACTTGAGCATGTACAGATCATGAGCCTCTTGAGATCAGCCTGCTGGGACCAGCAATTGGTAGAAGTGGTGGGATACCTGTGTCTTCTCAGGACAGCTAGGCAGCTGCAAGGGTTGCTGATAGACAGGGGAGTCCTCCTACTACAAAATGAGCCACTGGGACACAGCAGGTCCTGGCTGTCCACCTTCCTCCCTTGTCACTCTACAGCAGCATTCAGAGTCATTTTAGGTAATATGACACACCCTTGTGCTGGGGCCCCGGGTTGGGAGGAGCTAGCTCAGGTTGGGGAGTGAGGTGCTCCATCCAGACAGAGATAGTGGTGTCTAGGAAGAAAGAGGAGCTCTGGAAGAAGCAGGAGTGGGTGATTTTTCTGGGCAAAGAGACAGCTGTGACAAAGGAAGGAGAGGGGATGAAGGAAGCTGGGTTTTCTAGAGTTGAGACTCACTGCCCCAAACCAGGCAAATGGAAGAAAGGGCTTGTGCTCACTGGCCTGTATGGTCTGGCTCACACTGCAGTTGTGGATGTTCTGAGGGAGCTGCCACTTGGGGCTCTTTTGCCTCGCAGATGTGGGGTCAAGACCATGCACTTGCAGCTTTGGTACAGTGACACATCCTCCGGGCTCTGCTTCCGTGGTCAGGGCTCTTCCAGAACGGCACTTGGTGTTTAGGGAAAGTCTGCCCTGCCCTTGGGGTCTGCAGGGCTGGGAGGTGGATTGTGCTTCCTTTTCTGTGAGCGTCCCTGACTTTGTGAGTATAGTGTCCCAACAGCACTTGCTGTTCTTGTGTGGGAAAGCCAACCACCAAAGGGTTTTGTGATGGCACTTGGAGGTGAGAATCATGGATTACAGGAGGATTACAACAAGTCAAGAGGGTGTCCTGCACCTGTGTGAGCGTTCGTGGATTTATAAGAAGAGGAAGAGAGACTTGTGTTGGCCTCCTAACCCTGGCTAAGTAGACCTGTACTGTTTATAAATTACCTTGTCTCAGGAATTTTGTTGTAGCAGCAGAAAGTAGACTAAGACAGCACATTACTTTTGTACATTCAGTTGCTGGTAGGTATTGTGCAGTTCACTGAGCTTGATCTCTGGACTGTAGACCTGCTCCCGGTCTATTTCCTGCTGGGGGACCTGGAGGAGAGACAGCTGGAAGCCTTGGGGGATGATGTGGTCTTGAGAAGCCATTTCTGCAGTGCAGGTTTAGACTTCTTGTCTCCCACCTTATCCAATCTACTTTCAGCAGGGCTTGAAATATGTGACTCTGGGCCTTTCTCATGGTTGTTGTAGATGAGATGTGATGTTCCAGTTGGCTGAAATCCACTCCAGTTCTCTACATGTTTGTGAGTCAATAGCTTCTGTTAGAATACAGTCAAGTCAAACTGTATTGGTTGCCTTTCTCTCACTGCCAAGCCAAGATACCCAATGCTACACATTAAAGAAGGAAAGATACATTTAGCTCACAGTCTGTGGAGGTTTCAGTCCACAACCAGCTGGCTCCAAGGCAGGGTGGCACATGGCTGAGGGGCAGCAGTCCAAGGCAGCAGAATACAGAAAAAGCAGCAAGAGCAAAGGAGGAGGGTGGGGGCGAGCCTCTTCTCCTCCCTTATGCTGCATGCAGGCTGCCTGCCCCAGGACGGGCGCAGCACCAGCACCATGTCTGTGCCCTCTTGCACAGGCTCAGGATGTTTACAAAGAGAGGAGGACCCTGGCCCCCAGCTGCGCCACTTAGTCACACTTCTAAACTTCTTAAGTTGATGCACTGAGTCAACCATTACAAGCTAAAGTGTGAACAGCTGCCCTAGGGCATGTCCTCTACACCTTAGAAGGCAGAACCGCTGATTTAATTAGTTAGGCTTCTAAACTGCTCATGTTGGTACAATGCTTAAACAAGTACAGTAGATAAGATCTGTGTCTTAGAATGGCAACACTTTGGGAGTGGAATTGAGAGGAAGGCAGTGAGAACTCCTGCTGTACATGCTCCAAGCTCGAGGACATTGTGTATGGGGGCTATGGGCCTCCTGTGGCCGTCATAGTGAGCTACCACAGAGGCAAATGGACTGTCATACAGTTCTGCAGGCTAGAAGCCTAGGACGGGTCTCCTGGGGCTGAACTCAGGGACTCTGGAGGGCTGCATTTCTTCTGTAGGGGAGAATATTTCTTTGCCCCCTACCCTTCCAGCTTCTGTGGCTGGTTCACAAATTCAACTGGGAAAGGACAGATAGGTAAGAGGAGGCCAGACTGAATCCCATAGGCAAGCTTGGGAGCTCACAGAGAACATGCATTCCTGGAGGCAGCTGGATGATGAGGTTGTACTGTTGTAAGCTAAACAAAAGCAAAAGTGCTTTGGCCTCCCGCCAGGGTGGCCATGCCTTGTGAGGTAAGCTTGTCTCCCTGCCAGAAGAAAAGTCTCCCAGGTTGGCAGAGTGCTCTGGAGGACCAAGTCTCTCTTAGACTGGAGTCTCTGTGCAAACGGAAACCTCTTGTGGTAACAAACCTTCTTTACAAAACAGGTGGCATTTGTGCTCTTCTTTTAGGCAGTTGGGGGAGGCAAGAGGCTTTTCCTGCATCTTCTGACTCTTATTTTTTAGGCCCACATCACATTTAGGAAGCACAGTCTGGCCCACTCCACCGTTCTTTCCCAGGTCCTAGTGGCCCCCTGCTACTTGCAGGTGGTGTCTTTCCCGCCAGCAAAGCCAGGGGTGGCCGCCCGTCCTTGGCGTGTCTCTGTCTCCAACACTGACTCTTTTGCGCCTTGTCGCCATGAGTGAGACCAACAGGTGCTTGGGGTCCGCTCCATAGTCCGGGGAAGCCTCCTGTGTGCGGTCAGCGGATGAGCACCTTCCACGTGACACAGTGACAGGAGCTAGGAATTAGGTGTGGGCATCTTAGGGAAGGCATTGCCCGGCTTTCCACCCCTTACACATCCCCGTGCTGCCTGGCTGCAGCCTTGCCCCTGCCCAGACCTCCCCCGGTGCTCAGCAGGGCTTCTCTGGGCTCTGGCGCAGTGCTCGTCAGTCCTGCCCTGACCCTCCCTTAGAAAATGGTTCATCTGACCCCACATCCTCCTCAGAGTCCCCGCAATCCCTTCGGCCTCTGTCTCCATGCTATCTGACCTCCTGTCATCAGGAATCTAATGTCCACACACCAGCTCTCCTGGACCTTGAGTGCGTGGGCGGGGTGGCCCTATGGTTTTGGCAGTCACACGTGAGGGTTTTCCATCTGGGCCTAAGGGAAACCACAGAACTGATGATCGGAACGTTAGCGCTTTCTGCGTGCTCGTCTGTCTTAATCCTCCTGAGTTGGCTGTAATGAGCCAGGATGGCTCGTGCAGGAGGCGTTTCCCCTCGTTGTTGTGGAGGTCAGAAGAGACTGGGTCGCAGCGGTTGGCGGTCGGGCTCGAAGCCGGCCTCGCCCCGCGTCTCACCCTGCAGCAGCGAGCGAGTTCCCTTCTGCTCCCCTTCCTGTGGGCGCTCATCTTGTGAGCTGTTTTCCAGCCCCACAGACTACTGGGGATTAGGGTGTCAGCATGGGAACTCCGGGCCCACAAGTGTTCACCCCTCCACAGCTGCGCCTGTGAAAGGCAAGGCTGGGATTGTTCGGAGACTGCGTCGGGTGAGGTTCTAGCTCCAACACACCTATTTATAGAGTAGCGCTGGAGAGCACACGAAAATAAGAGGTTCCCCACAAAACATGCAACAGTTTCAGAACTATGAGCCCAGTGTAAGGCCTTCTGGCTTTTTCCATTTTGAAAATTAGAAAAGAAAATGTTCCCAGCAGAGCACGTTCCCGAGTCCCCTCCTGGGAAGCAGTGTTTCTCAGAGCTTCTAGCCAGTCCCGAGAAAGGACCCATTTTCTTCCTCAAGTACATAAATTGTTAGAAGAGAAACGTTCTAGGGGAAAAGGCTTTGGTTCTAAACAAACAGAATAATTTTTTTTTTCTTTTTTAATATCGTGGCCAGTTTCCCACAGAGCACGACGTAGAGAAGATGGTGAGCTCGGCCTTGTCCAGCACGCTGGAGGAGGAAGCTGAGCGGGAAGGCCACCGTGGAGGCCAGCAGCCCGAGCGGCCCGAAGCCAGGAGCTACCTGGTCGGGGCAGTTAGCCAGCTGCGGCTCTACAGACAGGTGCTGTCCCGAGGCCGGGCTCTCTCCCTGGTGTGTGGTGCTCTGTCTTCTCACTGACCGTAGGTCCTCCTTGGGAAGAGGAGCCTGTGTCCCGGCTCTGGGGTACGCTTCCTCCTCGGTGTGGGTCACCCAGAGACTCTGGTTGGTTGGCAGAAATGGCAGTGAGGCTTAAAGATCTATTTCTGGAGGTGCTGCTGTGGGGCCAGTGCTGTCCTGCTCATGGCAGGTGGCCTCTGAAGCCTCAGGGTTCTGGCCAGCTCACAGCTATGTTTTTTGGGGACATTTTAAAGACTTGGCAGAAGAGCCCCCTCCCAGTCACCCCCATTCCCTTTATTTTTATTTTATTTTATGTTTTGTCTTTTTGAGACAGGGTCTCACTATGCAGTTCAGGCTGGCCTTAAGCTCACTTTGTAGCTCAGGCTGGTCTCGAAGTCACAACAATCCTCCTGCCTCAGTCTCCCAAGTGCTGGGATTACAGGCCTGCGCCACCACGCCTGGCTCCCCATTCCCTTTATCAAGTGACATGCACCTGCTTCCTGTTTTCTGTCAACACACCCCTGCAAAACTCTTGTCCCCCTTAACGTGCATGGCTGTAAAGGTCAGCATCTCCAAACATGGGTGCAACACCTGTCAATAACATCTGGGTGTGGTTGTCCCCTCCTGGCCCTAAGCTCGCCTGACACAAAAGCAATCAAGGTATGATTTTGAGATGACTAGAATCAAAGTGGACAGAGGTGCTGTTCCTCGTGCCTCATCCGGGCAGCTTCCGCATGTGGTGAGTGCATTGTGAGCATGCCTCTCAGTACACCACGCGTGTCCCCAGGCTGCCTGTGACGGGCATCCAAGAGCTGCTTTGTAGGAATGTGGAGGACGAATCCTGGTGTTATCATTCCTAAGCCCATGTCCCAAGGTGGTACTCAGTAACTGTGCATCAGGAAAGCCATTTATGCCACAGCATACGATTGCATTTAATCCCTAGTTTAGCTCTCAAATTACCTTTCACTTTGTTGGAAGTTTCTGCTACGGCTTTCTCTGCTCTCTCTCCCCATTGAGGAAAGGAAGGAAAGGAGAGAGTTGATTGCAAAGCTGTGTCTATCCACTGCTGCACTTGCTAATCTCACATGTCCTAGGAGAAATTAAATCACAGTGCAGTTGTGTGCAGACATTTCAGTTTTCCAGAAATATTTAAAAACTGCCTGAGTGGCTGCCATGTAGCATGCTCAGTAATATATATGTGTGTGTGTGTGTGTGTGTGTTAGCTTGGAAGTTATCAGGAATGCTAATGTTTTGTGTCTTAATTTGTAGGTGTTGGACCAGTGGCAGCTGCGTGGCCTGCTCCAGAAGGTGCTCGTAGGCACAGGCCGGAGCCTGCAAGCCCTCAGGGACAAGCACAAGGAGGGTGGATTGCCGTGGGAGGTGGCCGGAGCCTTGCAAGCGGGACTGCACCTCCTGAGTGACGTTTTGGCAGGGGATGGCCCGGAAGACAGCCCCTCCTCTCTGCAGCTGTAAGGCCCCTCCCCCTCTGTTCACCAGCTGGGAGAGCACCGCATTGTCGGGAGAGCACTATAGTATGCTCAGAAACAGATTTGCTAAAACTACTGTTAGACAATGAGGTCCTGGTTAGCAGTGGGAAGCCACTGTGGGTCGGTGTCTGGAGGGGCCCCAGCAGCGACCTGCACGCCAATCCACCAGAGGTCTGGAACAGTGCAGCGCGGGAGAGAATGATACTTGAGGAAGTGTTCTGTCCCTGGGTTTTCTGTTTTATATCTCTGGTAGTTGTTTTTATTTTTAATTTATTTTTTTTGCATTTTAGGAAAGGGTCTACAGGGTGCTCAGGGTCTCACTACTAGATCTGACCCATAGGGGTCCGCCTATTTACAGCCTCCCAAGATCTGGGATTACAGGCGCGCGCCTTCATGACCAGTCTCAATCGCAGTCTCCCCATGCCCTGGGGTGGGGCCCGCACAGCAGGCCCGGGGAGGGCGGTTGGTATTAAGAGGCCACACGCTTTGTAGAAGTGCTAATGGGCGAGGAGCTCAGCATGTTTCCCATTTAAACAGTGTTTGTAACGGAAATATACGCGTGGGTCCAGGAATCTTTCAGAAGTGGGTTTATTTTTAAATTAACCAAGAGTTCAGCACAACGGTCAGTTCTATGACCATTTACAGCCTCCCAAGTTCTATGACTGAACTGGATCTTTGTCCTCAATAGGTTTGGTAGCTTGCAGTATCTTGAATTTTATCATACTCCAAAAGTGTAGGTTCCCCTTGGAATACAATGGACCCCAAAATTCACAGAGCTTATGTTCCTAGAATATCTGCAAATTGGGAAAAACTGCATATTTCACAAATGGTCCAGAAGATGCCTATAAATGCCTAGTTTTATGGTTTAAACCCTAACTGCTATTTTTCCTACAGTTAAGTAGTTTAATTTAGTAAAATACTGTATTACTGAAGCCTTAGCAGGCACAGGGTGTTTGGATGGCATCCTAGGGGTCTTAAGGCTTTAAGAAGACCAAACTGAGAGCCCTGGAGATCGCCGCAGGTGCCTTACCACGTGGGAATCTTGGCGCCTCTGTTGGGATGAGTGACAGTGCAGCAGCCAATCAGCAGCAAGAGGAACTAAATATCGCTCTTGGATTGGCTACTTCAAAACTCCCCCCCTTCCCGCCAAAGAGGATATTTGCGGGTTCTGTGAAATTGCGGGGCTTTCCACAAAGTTATTAGTTAGGTTCTGAGGAAAAATGCTCGAGTGCCCAGAGCTGTAAACTCTGAGCCTCGACTTCTCGGGGGTGTATGGCACAGCAGTACTGTTTCTCTGCATTATTTCATAAGGTTTGATTTCAAACTGTGGGACCACGCAAGCTCTGGCTCTCCGCCGACCGCGGAGACCGGGTCAGGAGGCTGTCTCTGTGTGTATGATGATGACACAGGAAGTGGCAACATTTCCAACCGTGTGGCATTGCTGGAACCCAGCTAGGAAAGAGGATCTTGCTTTCTCAGGTCCTCTTTCCTAACTCCCACCTTCGCGGGGCCCTGAGGTGCGAGCGGCTGGAGGGGCAGGCAGCAGAGGGTCCTGTAAGGCTGCAAGGCTCCTGGAAGGTGACCCCCCGGGGCACCAGCGTTGACTTGCAAGGATGAGCCCAGCAAAGCAGAGGCAGCGCCGCGCTGCGGGCTGACTGCAGAGGCAGGGCACCTGCCGCCGTGGGGCCTGAGACCTTCTGGCCCGTTGGCCTGGGAAACATGCCGAGCTTTGCGGGGCGCCCTGTGGGGGCCGCCACCCGCTGTCCCTTCACCCTCCCTCAAACCTTCAGCCTTCCCGGCTCCAGCACTGACACCCTGGGACGAGGAGGCCCCAGGCTGCTCTTGTGGCTCTGGGCTCAGGCAGGGGCAGAGTGGAGAAGATGACTCCACACCCTGGATTCCGGCGCAACCTGGATTTCCCGCCTCCTGGGAGGGCATCTGCACACACCGAGGGGCGGGAAGGGCTCCCGGTACTGTGCTGGCTTTACCTTCTACCCGTGTGCCCACTAGGCAAGCAGTCCTTTGGAAGGGGACTCTATTTGGACCAACATGTGTTATGGAGAATGTAAAGCTGCCACCTACTGGCTGCTTGGGTGACACACAGGTCCTGAGCCTCCCAGCTTCTTCCCGGGCCCTTGGCTTCTCTTCTCTGGGGGTGGGGTCTCTACACCTTCGCTAAGACTTCTCTAGCTGTGGACCATTAGCCTGCCACAGGCTTGGAGCAAGACTTCCCAGTGGTCCTGTGGATTCCCCTCTGGAGGAGGAGTCATTGGCTGGTATGACCAGGCTTCTTCTGTGAGGATTGCAGAGTGACCCCCGGGGGGAGGAGCCGAGCCCTTTCTCAGCTCTGCCCTGACATCTGCTGATGGCACCCACCAGCCCCTCTTCCATCTCTGCTATAGTTTTGGTCTGAAATGAGCCTGGGATTTGGGAAGGTGATTGGATCGCGGGCACTGTTCTCCTCAGCAAGGGAATCACTCAGTCAGCAGCTGGCTGCACCGTTAGGAGCCCGGGCTGCTACCAGAGGTGATCACGGGGGTGGAGCCGCAGGGCCCATCTCCCTCCTGGCTCCCCCTTCTGTCTCTGTTTCCTGGTTGCCACACAACCAGAGGCCCTCCTCTGCTGGGCCCTTCCGCCCAGCTGTGCCTGTCTGGCCAGGAACTGAAATGTGAATCTAAATCAACCTCACGTCCTTTAAATTGAATTTTGGGGTGCAGTGGTAATCTTCAGGAGGCTGAGGCAGGAGGATTGCTGTGAGTTTGAGACCACCTTGGGAGGTCTCAAACAGAGAGTTCAAGACCAACCTGAGCTGCACAATGAGACCTTGTCTCAAAAAGACCAAGAAAAAAAAAGTGTTGAGTATTGTGTCTGGTGATCAAGAAAGTGAGAGAAAATCTGTCTGACATCTTTGTGGACAGTTGGTGTCATATGGTGTTCTGATGTCCCCTCACACCCTTGTCCCCTGCAGGCCCTTTGGTAGTTCTAGCTTTGGAGTCTATTTTCCCTTTTTCTTTGGTCAGAGCCCTAAGGGCGGTCCCAGCGGTGGCAGGTGTGCTGAAGTCCCGGGCTCCCCTCTGCCCTGTGCGTGTCCTTCCCTTCTGTGCCCCTCGGGCTGCCCTCTCTTCCTGTTGGGCTTTCTGAGCCTGCAGGAGCTCTCTCATCCACCTTTGTGCTTGGTTTTGTTGGACTCCTTGCTATCTTGCCTACCGCTCTGCCAAGGTTTTCTCCAGTAAGTCTTTGTAAGATTTCCCCTTCCCCTTTGCAGGAGATGAGGCCTTTCATCCTAGGCTCTGGCCAGGAAATCACACCCTTTTCCTGTCTGTCTCTAAAACCAATTCTTCACATCCCTTTCTCTCCTTAAGAGAAACATGTCATCAGAACATGTCGTCAGAAGAGATGGGGACATGGGCAGGTGCTTCCTCTCCTTCTCAGGACTTGGTGTCCTTCCCAACCCTCATACCATCCCGGGTCTCCCCTCTGGCTCTGCCCAGGCTCAGGCCCCCAGTCGGGTGGCAGAGGTGGGGAGTTCATGTTGCACTCTTGAGTAGTGCAGAGGCTGGTGAGCCCTAGGCTCACAGGGGAGTTTTGGAGTGCACACTCCTGCCCATGTGTGTCACCTTGAAGGATCTGGTCACCGACTGCCCTACAGTGCCCATCTGTGGTTGGCAGAACCTGAAGAGGCTCCAGAGCTCAGGCCCAGCTCCTGGGGGGCAGTGTATGTTTTACCCAAATGGTAACTCTTTTTCTATGGGCAGAGTAAAACGAAGTACAGCCATGAGTTTGCTCCTTTCTGACTTCCCTGTAGGGATCCATTGGTCTCTCAGGGTGAGCTATTGTGTCTGGGGAGAAACAATCGCAGGAATGAGAAAAGGATAGGCAAGAAGACAAGAGCTGGTTGGGTGGTGGTCTGTCTGCCTCGCTGGTGAGAAGACTCCCAGAACCACAGTAGGCATTTATTTGTACCTTTGCAAAGTTAGTAATGTGTGACACAGGTTGCTTAGTGACTAATAGCTGGCATATGGTGCTTATGTCAGGCCTGAGGCAGCTCCGCTGCTTTAGGCACTGAGGCCTAGTTCTGCTTTCACACTTTTGACCAATTTCCAGCTTCTGTGGCGCCCAACACTTCCCAGGATTCAGTGCAGTCTAACCCCACTTTCTTCTGTGGAGCTCTGGACCAAACCCACTTCTGGTGTCAGGCCAGGGAGCGGGGAGGGTGCCCCACTGCCAGTTTCCTGCAGGACAGATGTCATTGGCACCCTCTTCACTCTGTGCTGTGGCCAAAGCCACCAGCCACCTGCTCGTATCCCAGGACTGCAGGGTCTGGGGTCTACGTGGCCAGGCAGGCCCAGTGCAGCCGGGAGCTCAAGGCTGGGGCTCGGCTCACCCAGAGTGTTTGGCTTGAGCTCTACACGGCTCTGTCTTCTCTCTTGAGCTTGCTGCTTTTTCCACGGGGGGACCCTGAGCTGGAGACTGGGAGCCTGGACTCACTGCTCTGGGGTGATGCTGGCACTCAGAATGTGGCCCCAGGGGCACTCGGCCCCACGTTCACTCCTGTCCCAGCTTCTCTTGTTCCTTTTCTTCTCATCACCTCCTCTGTCCGTGTGAGCGTACATCGTGCACCAGAACCAGAGGTATGGTGCTCCTTTGGCTCCTGCAACCCATCACCCCAGAGTGGCGCACAGACAGGGAGCTGGGGCAGTCTCAGTGACAGTGCTGGAAATCCTCCCCGGGGGCTTTTCTGCCTGGCTGTCAAAGCAAAGTCTGCCTACTTCTGTGTCTGCAGCATGACTGTCTGTGAGTCCAGCGTCCTGGCAGGCCAGGTCTCAAGCAGCTGACTGTCACCTCTGTTTGGAGATCCCAAAGGGGTGTTCCTTTTGCCTGGTTAGGACCACTTTGGTGGGCCCCGGAAGCTACTCTACACCATCCCAACACTTTGAGACTCTTCAGAAACATCTCTTTATGTCTCATAACTATGGGCTCCAAGGCAAATGGTTTCAAAATAACACCCAGGACTTTTATCTTTTTGAGGCAGGGTTTCACTATGCTGCTCACACTGGCATCAAACTTGCAGTGATCCTCCTGCCTCAGCCTCCTCAGTGCTGGGATTACATGCATGCACCACAGTGCCCTGCTTTTACCTGGAATTTTAGCTTAAACTTCACATCATTTACATCACATGGGGAGTGCACTTTTCGTGATCCGGGGTCAAAGGGCACCTTCAGTAGCTAGAAGGTCACTGAAGCAGCAGACTCAGATGGCGCAGCTCAGCAGGAATCTGTCAGAGGATGCTGAGCTGTAAACACACTTTCCGGGGCGGTTGAACGATTCCCTTCGCGTGGAAGTCTTTTCCCCAGTGGATGCGCCGAACTCTCCTTGTTTTATTCATCGTTTCATTTCATCTCATTTCATTTCTTCCACACTCAGATTCCAGCACCTGCAGAAACTGCAGGACGTGCTGCAGTCACTGCCACGGTGGCCAGTCCTGGAGGGCCTGCTGCGCCTGGATGGGGCCCTGTGGAATGTGATAGCCCGGGACTTGGATCTTGTCCGAGGTAACCCAGCCACCGGGTCCCTCAGAGAAAATGTGACATCTGTTGGAAATCAGACTTGCAGGCTTCCCCAGAAGGCAGTCATCTGGGAGCAGGGCCACGCTGGAGGACTTTCCTACATAGTTATGCACGCTACAGGGCCTTCGGGGGTGTTTCACATACAATGCTCCCCAGCAGAATGCAAAAAGCTCTCGCAGTAGAGAGCACAGCCTGCTGCTCCCTGCAGCCTGCAGCATGGCCTGGGACCGGGCTATCCTAGGGCCAGGGCTGAGCTGTCTCGTTTCCGCCAGCATCCGCAGTTCTCTGGCCAGAAAGGACCAAGTGTGCTGCTAATGACTGAATCTTTGTACTCCTTGGTGTCGGGCAGCAACAACTTACCCTTCCTGAGTGTGCGCTGTGCCCTTTCCTGGTGTCCCAACTCTGGCGGGTCTTATTCCTTCTACCCCTTTCTGAGAAGGGTGATTTTGCACTTTTATGTAGTAGTCCAGAGCCTTTTCATCTTTTGAGGGAGGAGAGGAGAAAAAATGGAAAGGGCTGTTGCTATAGAACCCAAACTGTCCCAAGGCGAAGAACCCAGACTCCTGAGTCTTCAGCAGGACTACAACGGCACTGCAGTGACTTCTGCAGTTTCCTTTCTGAGGACAGCGATGGCACACATGATAACTGGTCCAGTTGACTGAATGTACATTTTTAGTGTTCCGTGTATTGCTTGACAGCCATGCATGCAACTCAGATTTAAACAAGAAGCCTAATGTGGGTGCATATCGCGGCCTTGGTCTTGCAGGGATCCTTGCTCAGCTGGAGACCTCAGCAAAGGATTCTGTTCTGGGGGGACCTGGAAGCTGGAACTTAGAGAAGGATGCGTTCTTCTCGGGGTTGAGGCAGGTAAGTCACATGCTGAGCAGTTTTCTTAAGACACTGAAGAAGCTTATGCCAAATTTAGCATTGCTGTTGTGAGTTATGCGAGCATAATAAAGAGCTCTAGGCCAGGGTTCTCAGGCTTTCATGTTGCAGTTTAATATTTTTACTGTGTTAGTCGTGAACACCTGGATGGCATGGCTGAGCCTCTCTGTGCTTGTTCATCTTGTAGATGCTGGCGAGCAATGTCACCACGACCTGTCGAAATATGAGCTTGTCTGTGGAGGCGCCCATGTCCCCCAGGAGCTCCAGCGTCTGGGCAGACCCCTGGGCCCTTTTGTGCCACCACAACGCCTTCAATAAGAGCAGAGGCTTAAGCAGGCTGCTTGGTACAGTGGAGAATGCTGTAAGTCCCACCCTCTGGTCTCTCCCTAGAGCTCCCGGGGGCCTCACGGCGAGATTCAGCTCACTGAAGATGCTACCGCTGTGCCTGTGCTTCTGACAAGGAAGGCTTGATACCAGGTCACACACTTCGAGGAGGCTGGTTGGCTGAACTACATGTACTGCCCCTCATTTTTCATGAGTGGGAGGGTGCCACCCCCCTGGCCAGAGCCCTCTGAGCCTTCCCTGCAGCCTTTCAGTGCCTCTGCACCTTTGGTTTCTGATCTTTTGGACTGCTCTACGTGGGAGGACAAAGGGAGGCAGAGCTTCGGTGCTCGGTCAGCTGGCTGCAGGAATGCTCATTGTCCACGTTCGTGGTCTCAGGCTTTGAGAATCAGGCTCTCTCATGTCTCTGGCTGGGACACAGGTTCCCCTTTCTGAGGGCTCATGTAGAACTACGGACAGTTTATCATTTTGTTTGGAAGGAGTATTATTTCAAGTGTAGCTCCTACATTTCCTACGAAGAATTAAAAATGACAATTTGGTCATTTTTTTTCTGTAAAAATGAACCATTTCTTTAAAAAAAATCATCTTCCTTATGAAAGGAAGAGATAAAACCCAGCGAAATGTTAAATGGCATCCCAGCAAAATGAAGGCTGAGCCAGTCACGGTGTGCCGTCTGACGCACTCAGTGCTTTCTCCCATGGGTGCTGTACAGTAGCTGCCACAGGAAGTGGAACACGAAGCCACTGTTTCACTCTAACAGGACAGGGACACAAGTGACAGGCGACTGGCCCGTGGACATCTCCCCAAAGATGGGGATAAGCCTTCAGTGAGACACTGGAATCTGCATGCAGGGAGAAGGTAGAGAGGATGTGAGGTGGAGAGGAGCGTGTTCCAGAAGTCGGGCGGCTCACGGGAAGCCACCCCTGTCCCGCATCTGCCTTCTGCTGCTGCGCTGAGCTCTTTCCTAGCTGCGAGCCCATTCTGGACTGCTCTGTATCTGCACAGCCTGGCACCAGCCCAGTGCAGCTGGGACCCGTGGGATCTGCTGAAGGCTGTGCCTGTCTCCAGGTCACAGATATCTGATACTTACCGCCCCTAGCAGACGCTCCAAAGCTCAGAGACAAGAAGCGAAAGCACTCTCTTCTCTCCCATGGCCATAGGGCTGACAGGGTTCAGCTGGGTGGTTCTTCTGGTATTCCTTCTGGTGCTGCCCCTGTGGCTGCAGTCAGATGGCCATGGGGCTGGACTCCCGACGCTCGGCTGGAATGAGGGGGACTGGCTCTCCTCCTCTGCTGGGTCTCAGGGTTTCTCTTTCCAGGCAGTCTAGCAGGGTAGCTAGACTTGTCACGTGACTTTCTAGGGAGCCCCCCCAAACAAGAAGGGAGACTTTCAAGCCTGAGACTACTGCTTAGAAAGCATAAGATGGGAACTACTACAGCCTACCCTTGCTGAGTTTTATGGTTTAAGGGGAGGCAAAGCCCAGCCTAGGCAACTTGTGGGAGAGGTGATTCAGAAGGTGGCTCTCAGGAGAACTGGCCAATGTGGCTATCTGACTCAGATGGCTGTGAGACTGGGGTTCTTACCTACTGGGTTTGATTTTGGTTTCTATAACGGAACACGAGTGAGCTTCCAGTCCAGACCTATACCTGGTGGTCGCCATCCCACGGGGTGTGGTCTTGGGAGCACAATGTGAGCAGAACATTTATTAGGCGAGTATTTTGCATGGCTTAATTTATGACAAGTGATGCTCTCTTTTCCTGGTAGGCTCATGTTTTGCAAGAAGCCATTGTTGGGAACACAGATAATCTGGTTTCAGTCCCTGAGGCACATCTGGGCTGGCAGAAGATCGAGAAGCAGCTGACGGAAGTGAGCCACTCCTGTTCTCGGCTCTTGCAGTTGCGAGAAGCGAATGCCTCTCCAGGGAACAGTGTCTCTGCTGGTGACTGTGCGCACCAGCTGGCCTCCACTGTGTAAGTTTGTCTTGGGTGGAACACCTCCTGACTCTGTGATATCAGCCTGGTTTCAGCTGCTCCCTTTTGCTCAGGGCATTCTGTGTTTTATAAGGGTAACAGAATGATGTTCATTTATTTTCAATGAGATTAACTTATTGATGCTATGAGAAAGCAACTCAGCACTATACCTTATGAAATAGTTTCCTTAAGCTCAACTGTTGGCTTTGTCTCTCACAAGAAGTCTGGACCCTGGGTGGGTCATGGTGTAATGTGCAAGAAGAACTCTTACCTTACCTGTGAGTGAGACACTTCTCTGCAGAGCCGCAGCTGTTCAGAATTTTGGACTGTTTATTTCATGGCAGCAATTTTTTTTTTTTTTGCAGCAAATTTTAAGTGTGATCGATTTTTACTTTTCTTGGCTGCAAGAAGCTCATATTCAAATATGTCAGGCAGGGAATGTATTTTTCTTGAACTCAAAATGCATTTTGTATTATGTTCTTTATTTTGCCTTTTTATTTTCTCTTGGTTTAGTCTCTTTTAAATTTTAAGTATTACCATAAGTTTTTTCATTTTTTTAAGTCACAGGAAATGAATTCACAAATTATTACTAAGTAAATTCTTTCAGAGATTTAAATTTCTGAATAAATAAATAAATAAATGGATTCACAGGCAAATTTTTAAATATGCATGTTTAGAGGGTTTACAAAGATCTGTCATAGGGCAAATCAATATTGCTTGTATCTTCTGGATTGTTTTTAACTCCAGGCTATTTCATATTATTGAAAAAGCACAATTGTCCCTGAGACAAATGTCCTACTGGAAATCCTTCCCAGAGTTTATCAGGAAGACTTGTGAGATGGCTCGATATGTGAACATGCAAGGAAGTTTCCAGAACAGCCTGTCAGGTAAGCCAGGGGTCTAAATGGCAGGAGTGTGAAGTGTTTTCCCCTGAAGTGAGGTAAGATGACTTAATGAAAGATTATCCTACTTCCTGGCAGGGATCCCCAAAATGAAAGACTGTTTAAGCACATGTTGTCATTGTGACATCTGGGTTCAGTTTGCTCCCATTTGTTATGTACTGCTTTCTCTGGTCAGGGTGTGTCAGCAGTGTTTCTAACAATGACCCACAGTGCTGTCTGACTAATGACTCTGCTTTGATGGTTGTCCCACCTGATTTCCTGAGGGGCCTCGCCATGGTCCCGCCTGACTTCCTGTGGGGACTGTTCTTTGGATTGAGCACTAAATTTAATCTTCACACAGGGAGCATCTGAGGCTGAGCAGCTCCTGTGTAGGAAAAGTTTTCTCCACACTCACACTCAACACTTCCAACTTCTGTCACCAAACATGTGGATTTTTCCACAGCAGGTGGTTCTATGATTCTCTCTGGATACCAACTGGGTGTCCTATGATTCAGTTCTGACCCACCTGCTCAGAGACCCTACCGGATTCTGCAAATTCATTTCTGTTTCCGAGTCAGACGACAGCCTACATCTGGGTCACTGGAGTACTTGGCGAGCAGAAACTGAGAGATGAACGCTAAGAGATTTGTTTGGTGTAGTTCCTTCAGTCACACAGAATGTTCCATATAAAAATTTTTAAATGTTAGGGTTTTGAGTAATAATCATGTTATCAAGAAATTTTGATGCCACATGGAGAGACAGTAGCTAATCCTAGGGCCAGATGAATCCAGTGACTTCCGTCCTTCTTTCTGTCACCCGTGGATTACCTGCATTATTCCCATGTAATTTGCTTATGCCTTTGCTGCTTAAAGTGTCATCCCTGGGCCAACAGCACAAATAACAGCCAGGATCTTTTTAGAAATGGAAAACTGGACCCTGTCTCAGACCTAGGAAATTGGAATATGCATTTCAAGATGACCAGGTGACCTGTAATCACACAGACTTAAAAAAAAATGTATTTAATATAGAGTCTCCAGGGTCTCACTACACAGATCAGACTAGTAGTGATCCTCCTGTCTTCAGACCCCCAAGTGCTGGGATTATAGTATTTGCCACCACGACCAGTCTCATTTGCAATCTCAGTGTGCCCAAGGAGTGGGGCCAGCAGGGCATGCCGGGGTTGAGCCCAGCCTCTGTGCCTGCCTAATCGGTGCTTTAGTCCGCTGAACTATCTTGCTGGCCGCACACAGACATTTGAGAAGCCGCAGCTTTGTGTAAGAAGCTTTGTATAATAAATAAGGTAGTAAGCCTGTCACCACATATATACATATATAGGTTTAGAGGGCTTACAAACATATACATATATGTAATTTACCTACATATATTGTAAATAAGATAGCAAGCCTGTCACCATTTTTACAAAGGCAACAGAGTGATGTTTATTTATTTTTAATGAGATTAACTTGTTGGTGCTATTAGAAAGCAATTAAACACTATATCAGATTAAATAGTTTCCTTAAGTTCAACTCTTGAACTAAAAACACGCATTTTTAGCTGAGTTATCCTTATTTTTTCTCCTTTAAAAACAAAGCAAAACAAAAACTTCGAGCGCACTGTAACGGTGTGGTATAGATGAGGCACTGAGCAAATGTTCTGGTGAGCCGGTCACCAGAATATTATTAGTTAGGATGAATATACACCTACTTTCCCTTAGTTCAATGAGAAGAAAGATTTGTATTAATAGTGTTTAGACAAGATATCATGTCTGCATCTTGTACTATGAATAACTACTACGAAGACAATAATATGCAGTGTATTAATTATTGTAACTGTCCAACTAATCTGTTTTGAAACTCTCTTTGCTATTTCTTTCTCAATAAAATTAATTAAAAAAAACTATGCTAGGCACTTTACATACATTGTCTTATTTAATCTAGTATAGTTTTATAGGCAGACAGGTATTAGTTCCCTTTCTTTGCCCATTGAAATGAGTATCAAAATTATAATGCATCATAAAAACACATGCCAGGGAATTTCTGTTGGAGGAGTTTTACTTTCCACTTTTGCTTAAAAATATCTTTAAAATGCCTGGTTTTCTGTAGCACTAAACTGTTCCTGGTCTGATGCTGTCCATCTCTGTGTTAATTTTTGACATTTTTTAATCTGTATTTCCCACAAACATTCATAAACATTTACATGCATTATCTAGTCTACTTCCGTGGAAACTCAGTGAGGCATTGTGGGTGCAAATTGTATGCAATTCCTTAAATGATTTTCTCAATGAAGGAGTTTTGTCTTAAAAACTGATTGATTGAAATATGATTGTTGGGCTAGTCAAATAGCTCAGCGGATTAAAGCACCTGCAAGCAGTCATAGGGGCCTGGGGTTTAATACTCAGGCCTGCTGTGCTGGGCCTCCACCCCTGGGGCGTGCTAAGACAGCGATTGAGACTGGCCTTAGAGGTGCGCTCCTGTAATCCCAGCTCTTAAGAGGCTGTAAATGGGTGGATCACTATGAATCTGATGTAGTAGTGAGACCCTGAATACCCTGTAGGCCCTTCCCTAAAAATACAAAAAAAAAATATGTAATTGTCATACAATAAAACACATTCACAATATACAATTTTCTAAGAGTGTGTGTGTGTGTGTGTGTGTGTGTGTGTGTGTGTGTGTGCGCGCGCACAGGACACATCACAGCCAAGGGAACACTTCTCAACTCATTCGAAGACAACATTATGCAATGTAACCGCCACTGTTGAACTCTTACTATTTTTTTACTGAAATTATGCATCATTCCTAAAGTTTTCTTTTTTATTACTATTCTCCTCTTACCTTTCTCCTGGCACTGGTGAAGATTTGCTCCACACCTGCCCTGTTCTACATCCACTACTCTGTCATTGGACTTGAGCTTGCCCTTTCTAGATCTGGTTTTAAACTTGTATTTTTTGTATGTCTGTATGCCAGCTGTCTATTTTTGTTCATGAGTTGTACCATTAAAAATTATTTGTTTGCTATTTAGTTTGAAAATATTTTATGTATCCAGAAATCAAGACCTTGTTTTGTGAATATCTTTTTCCTGGCCTCTGGATTGTATTTTAATTTTTCTTAGCTATATCATCCAAGAGGAGAGGCTTTGTTTATTTATTTATTTATTTATTTATTTATTTATTTATTTATTTATTTTTTGCAGAACTGGGGATTGAACTCAAGCCTTTGTGCTTGTGAGGCAAGTACTTATTCTACTAAGCCATCTCCCTGGCCCCAGAGGAGAAGTTTTAAATGTTGAAGAAATTACACTTAATTAAAAATATGTTATGCTTTTGGTGTTGGAGCGAGTAAAAGTTTTCTACAACCTAAGTCACAGAGATATTTGCCTCTATTTTCCTCTAGATTAAGTTTTATTTTTCTGTGGATTTGGTACAGGGTCTCACTATGCAGCTCACACTCGTACTTATCCTATTTTCAGCCTCCCCAGTGCTGGATTACAGGTGCACACCAGCGTGTCTCAGTTCTGTGCTTGTCTCAGCACACTGGGGCGGGACTGGTGTGGCACGTGGTGGATCAAACTCTGATCCCTGCACTTGTGTCAGCAGGCTCTTTGTCAACTGAGCTATCTCACTGGCTCTTAATACCTTAAGTTTTAAGTCTATGTCTGTGTTAATTTTGAATTAATTTTTGGGTATGTTCCAGGCAATACTTAAGTTTTAGTTGGCGCGTAGGTGTCCAGTAGCCCTACAGAAACGTGCTGGGAGTGCTGCCCTTTCTTCACTATCTAGGCTTTGTACTTTTACCAGATGATAGCTACCTACACTCCTCTTTATGGACTCTGATGTGCCACTGGTTTATTTGTCTGTCTTTACACCTAATCCACACTCCTTTGAGTGTCGTAGCTCTACAGTAAATCTTAAAGTCAAGAATGCTTCTCTTACAACTTCGCTCTTTAGAAGCGTTGGTCTTTTAAGCTACATTAGATAATTTGCTTTTCTGTATATGTCTTAGATTCTGCCTGTTTCTCAAAATGTTGCTGCAGTTTTAACCAAGATTGAACCAAACCTAGAGATGAATTTAGGGAGTCTTGGGTCTGTCCCCCCAGCCCCATTCTGAATCTTCTGGTCTACGAACATGGTATACCTCTCCACCTATTGTGTCTTCTTTTTATTTCTTGTTCACTTCTTGTGGCCTCCATTTTTAAAGTCTTTCACATGTCTTATTCCATTTATACCTAAGGATTTGGTATTTCAATAGTATTAAAATTGTATGACTTTAAAATGTTTCAATGTTTAGTAGTATGTTTCTCATGTATATTTGATTTTATCTATTCTTACATTTTATAAAATGTGCCCAATTTACTTTTTAGTTATTTTGATTATAAATTTCATCAGAGGACCAGAGAGATAGCTCAGTGGCATTAGCACCTGCCTGGCAAGCACATGGTCCTGAGTTCCATCCCTGGTACCAACAACAACAAAAACATGGATGTGATTATCCTTTTCATCAGTTTCCAGTAGATGGCAACAGCGAGTATTTTGTACTGTGATTTCTTTTTGGGGGTGAACTGGGAGCACTGAGTCTATTACTGCTAAGGACCGTGTTGGCCATAGGTTTTTCATAGACAGCTTTTATTAGGAAGAACAAGATTTTTTTATCCCTACTTTGCCAAGAGTTTTTTAAAATCAGGAAGGGGTTTCAAATTTTAGTAGATATTTTACTGTATGTATTGAGATAATTATGTAGCTGATTTGGTTTTAAATTATATTTGAATGGTAAATTACATTAGCTATGTTTGAATGTTTTCAATCTTGCATAAGTGGGGCAACTCCCACTTAAAGAAAGATGTGTTCCCCTGTTGTTTATTATTGGTCTAATTTTACAATTTGGTATCTATACTTAGTGAGTATACTGGTCTATGATTCCCTTTTCTTCTGTGAGTTTTGTTTAGTGGCAGGGTAAGCCTAGCTTGATAGGATAAGATGAGCTACATTTGCCCTTCTATAACTTTCTGAAGGGTTCATGTAGCATTGGTCTTATTAATGTTTGCTGGTGACGTTGCCGGGGCTTTCAGTCTTCCTTAGAGGAAGATATTGAGGGCCTGCCATTAGCTCAGTTGTTTAAGTGACTGCTTAAACAAAGCAATCAGAGTGCTGTGGTTCGATCCCCAGATCCTAAAGCCTTACCTGACCTGCCCTGATGGCATCCTGAGCCAGCCAAAAAAGAAAAACAAAATCTATCGTAGAGGAAGACATTTCAAAAATGTGTCACTTAGTGTCATGAATATGCTCTGGAAAGTGCGTCACCAGGCGGTTTTGTCTCAGCACAAGCACCCTAGTGTGTGCTTACTCGAGCCAGGCTGTGTGGTTTGTGCCACTGACTGTGGCCACCGTGGACTGACTCGGCATCACACGATGCATAGCTGGATTTACATGTCGGTTATTTTCGTGGCCACTGGGCTGTTCAAGCCATCCGTTTCTCCTTGTGTGAAGGTTGGTAGTTGACGTCACTCAAGGAGTTTATGTCTTTGATCTACATTTCCCAATTTAGTTTCATAAAGCTTCAACATAGTACTTCATTATGATTATTTAAATATACATGCGCTCTGTGACACCGGCACTTCTTCTGTCCTCCATGTGGACAATGTGTGTTTTTTTCTTGACTGTCTTGCACAGAGCCATATCAAAGTTATTAGCGCTTTTGAAGGAACAGGCCTTGGGTTCTATCGCTTTTTCCATAATTTTTTTTCCTATTTCCTTGATTTCCTCTCTGATTTTCATTATTTATTTTTTTCAGCTTATTTTGGGTTTAATTCTTCATTTCAAATTTTTTGACACAAAAGCTGAGGTCAATGGCTTTCTAATGTAGATGTTGCTTGGTACAAATTTCTACCTAATAATTTATTTAGTAGTATCCTAATTGCTCCTGCTAGTTCGTACTTTCATCTTCACTCAGTACAAAACATTTTCTTTTGCTTTTTTGATTGACTTCAGCAGTGGTTGCTGTGTCATATATTGCTGTCTTCAAATTAGTTGTTCAGATTGCCCAATATGAGCACACAAAACTGGCCAAAAAGTTAGAAGGAAGAAAAAAATGTAAGTATTGACTGCTTCTTTTCAATAAATCAGTAGAAATGAGCAATACAATTATCCAGCTATCCTGTTTACATACATATCTAAATAGACTTCTTGGTTTCTTCTTTTATTTGCAAGTATATCATTCAGTTATTATATAGTTGAAAATTTCCAGGCACGTTTCTGTTACTGACTTCTAGTTTAGTTCCATTTTAGTTAATGAGTTTTTGGTATGGCGTTAATTGTGAACTTTGTTGAGAAGTGCTTAGAATATGCCTTCCTTGGTAAATGTTCAATGTGTGGTACTGAAGAGAAATATTCGTTACACTGATGGGTGGAATGTTCTATAAACTTCGGGTAGATCCAGTTGTTTGATGATATTGCACAGATGTTCTGTTTTCTCGCTGATATTTTGTCTTGAGATGTGCTAACCTTGATAAATATAATGGGGGTTTCCCCATTTCTCCTTGCATTTTATTAATTTTTGCTCCATATGTTTTGAAGTTCTGTTATGTGCATGTCCTATCTTCTTGATTTTTTCAGTGCATCTATCATCATGAAATGATAATGTTAGCAACTGAAATTTACTTTGATAAATTTCTTATCCTTAGTGTTGGGTGCATTATCTTTTCCATTCCTTTTATTTCTATCTTTATCTTTCAATGTCTTTTCTTACGTGTGGCAAGGAGTTGGGTCTTGTTTTTTCAAATCTGATCAGTTTTTCCTTTTAATTGAACTTTGCAAATTATCAAAAATAGATAACAAAGTACTTATAACAATGTCATAAAATTAGAAAAACGATCTGAAAGGTACAGTCAGTACCGCGAAGGGAAAGGAACTGTTCCAAGGGAAGGAGCATCTTGGTGAGGAAAAGGAGAAAAGAAGGAGCAGGAGGCGAAAGAAACAGGTGTGTGCACACAGGGCGGCCTGCGCAGCTGAGCTGCTCACTCCTGGCTCTTCTTGGAGGAGGAGGGATGTTTGCATTGTTCTCTCTTTTTACATTTTTTATGACTTTTCTGACCAGTCTTTTGTGCTTATATCGTACTCTGAACAACTAGTCTGAAGGCAACATTATGCAATGTAACCACCACTGTCGATTCCTACTGTTTTGTTTAGTGAAATTCTGCAGCATTTCTATTTGTTTTTTTTTTTCTTTTTTCCTAATTTTTTGTATTCTCTTCAAAAATAAAAAAAAACCCAACATATATGACTGGTGGTCTTCTCTTTTAGCTCTACCATCTCTCTCAGTTTTTGATTACTTTTTCCCACACTATGGGCCATATTTCCTTTCCTTACGTTAATTTTTTATTGGATGCCAAATACAGTATTTCAGACCTTGATCTTATCTTTTAGCTATTTCTATGCTCCTTTTTTCCCTTCAGTATTGGGGATTTTGCCAAGGGCTAGTGAGTTATGGCTCTAGCCTCCCTTTTGGTTTTGTATATTTGCGTTTCACTATGCAGCTTGGACTTACAGTGATACTCCTGTTTCAGCCTCCCCAGTGCTGGGGTTGCAGGCATGAGACCCAGCTAAGTGTGTCCTGGGGCGGGGCTGGCACTGCACATGTGTTGGGGATCCAGCTCGGTCCCTGTGCTTGCCTGAGCAGGCGATTAGTCCACTGAGCTATCTTGCTGGCCCTTGGGCTGCCCAGCCTGGATGTAGGTGAAAAGCCTGGTGTGTATTCTATGTGATGGTTAATGAATTTGAAACGGTTCCCATGTGACTCTGGAAAGGGAACACACGCCTTACTGTGATGATCGCTAAGTACCACTCCCTTTGGTCCTCTTGGGGATGACCTGGTCTTGGGCTGCATCCCCACGGGCATGAGTCGTGTCCTCCTCTGACTGCTGGAGGGACATGAACGCTGGGCCTGTGGGTACCAGTGGCCTCAAGGGTTCTTGGCCTTCAGCACTGTGGCTGGCTTTCCAGTGGCAGCTGCATCAGCTGGTCTTTCTTTTTTTATTTATTTATAATAATTTTATTAAGAAACAAATAGCAATGACACAGTCTCACAACTGATTATTAGCACAGTTCTAATAATTACTACATTGCATATTGTCATCTTAGTGGTTATTCATTGTATAAGATGCAGACATGACATCCTGTCTCAAACACTATTAGAACAAACCTCTCTATTCATTGAATTAAGAGAATGGAGCTGTCTATCTAGCCTAACTATTTTGAGTATACAATACAAAACGGTTGTTCATTTCTATACTACTCTTTTGGTAAATTTTGTCAGAGAAGGGCACGCTATTGCTGCTTGAATATTGTAGGTGCATGAATTTAGCAAAGTATCCCAATATAGTCCAGTAGTCCATAATAGTAGCGGGTCTTCCATAAGACTGGCAATGTATGAAGTTGTTCCGCTGAGCCTTCTGCAGCTCAGCATAATAATATGGATTTACTTTTTTATTATTAATTTTATGGAGAAAAATTGCAATGATACAATTCTTGTTACATAGGCCTTGCTTTATCTTGGTCTTAACAATACAACAGAAAAGGGTAAAAATGAAGTATGAGCCTTATTATTATTATTATTATTTTGTGGTACCAGGGATTGAACTCAGGACCCTGTGCTTGCCAGAAAAGCACTTATTCTACTGAGCTATCTCCCCAGGCCTGAGCCATATTACTATGCTGAGCTGTAAAAGACTCAAGTCAAACAACTTCTGACATTGCCAGACATACAGAAAACTCAATACAATTATGGACTACTGAACTATTTTGCAATATTTTGCTGAATTCACACACATATAATATTTAAATGACAAAACTAAACAAAAAGGTAATACAAATGAATGAGGATTTTGTATCTGTAGATTCAAAATAGTTATGATAGATATACAGCTACATTCTCTTAATTCAATGAACAGAGGGATCTGCTCTAATAGTGTTTGTAAATAGAATATCATGTCTGCATATTGTACAACAAATAATTACTAAGAAAACAATATGCAATGTATTAGTTATCGAATCTGTCCTACTAATTTGATTTGAAACTGTTTCATTGTTATTTGTTTTTCAATAAAATTATAGCAAAAAAAGAAAAAGAAAAAAATTGCAGTGAGACCACTTCAAAATAGGTTGGTAGGAGAGTTATAACAATTAATACATTGCATATGGTTGTCTTTGTAGTAGTCATTCATAGTACGGGATGCAGACATGATATCCTGTCCAAGCACTATTAGTACAAATCCTTCTTCTTATTGAATTAAGAGAAAGTAGCTGTATATCTATCCTAATGATTCTATATATACATATACAAAATGGTCCTTCATTTATATCGCATTTTTTTCTTTAGTTTTGTCAGAGATGGGTATTCCAAATACTGTAGGTGCAGGAATTCAGCAAAATATTCCAATATAGTCCAGTAGTCCACAATAGTAGTGGGTATCCACAGGACTGGCAATGTCCAAATCAGATGACTTGAGCCTTGCACAGCTCAGCATATTAACATGGCTTCACTTTTCATACCTTGTTTCTACACTTTTCTGCTGGATGGTCAAGGCCAAGATAAAGCAAGACATATATAATAAGAAATGTAACTTTTTTATCTGACAAGGTTAGTCAAGTCCCCTCAGGACTTATCCCAAAGCCCTGCACCGCACTTTCCAGGCCACTTCTTTATTTTTGTGTCACCCCCAGGGGCACACATTGACAGCCCCAGAAGGCTCACGTTGGGCCTGTTATTTTCTTCTGTCTTTCTTGGGTCAGCGTTGTCTATTCTGAAAGAGTAATGACTCTTCCTCTTGGCCAGAAACAGGCTTGAGGCAGGTTGTAGGGAAACACTTCCCGCTCGTGTAGATTTGTCTGTAGTGCCCAATTTGATGTCAATACATTTCTATTTAGCTCTCTCTGAAGACTCTCTTTGTGATGCAGAAAACACAGATTGGAAAATCATCAGTGACATTTACTTTGGCTTTTTGAATAACTTACTGACATCTCCATTAACGTCCATAACCAGGTAAGTTATTAGAATTTAACTTTCAGGTTTTAATTTACCCATCCCCTGAGGGCAAACCATCCCCTCTGTACTATTAGTGAGCTTGATTTAGACTTTGACACAGCGTTGCACATGCATGTATCCATCTATGGAATGCATGGCTGAAGTTCTCAAGAGCTTTGAAAGGAAATGATATATGGCAATAAGATTTTTCCTCAACAACAGAGATTAATAATAGACACTAAAATCCAAGCATTTCTTTGAAAAATAGAGTCAGTTGGTTGTTTAGAGATTAGACGTGAGATCAATGAATTAGACTTCGGTTGCTCTGGCCTGAAGATGGAAGTTTCTGGAAGTGCGTATACCAGGGTACATCTGCGCTGCTATTCCAACACTTGTTTTGAAAGAGGGATTTTTTTATGATTATGGGCACTGTGGAACAGTCCAGCTCAGCAGCACAGGTTACAGCATATGGGCCATGTTTGACCTTGAAGGGACCAGAGTCCAACTTGCGAGTGGATCAGCATTAACTGTGAAGTTTGCTAAAAGCACAGATGTGGTGCCTCGCCCCAGATGCAGCAAGTCTTGCCCTGTGCGTACAGCTGGGCTTCTGCATGCATCCCACCCCGCAGATGGCTCTTGTGTACACTGAAGTGAGAGACCCATCTGGGACATGTAACTAAATCCAAGATTCATGGCTGGGGAGACCGTAAGCCCACCTTGAAGTGGGTGCAAGAAGGGTCAGTGAGTCCGATCCCCGGCAGCTGGTTCCCAGCTCGAGGCAGATTTACACTTCCCACTTCCTTGAATGTCTCAAATACTGAATATATCCAGTGAGACAGCAGCAGAATCGTAGATGTCCCACGGACAGGTTGAATATTATATCTGCAGGCCCATTGCGGTCACATTGTTATGAAAGATGGCAGAGACTTAGACATTGCTGTAAGGAATGGAAACTTATTAGAGACAAAGTAACATTGATATTAAGAAGCTGAGTTTAAAATGAAGTCTTGGGTCATGTGAACCTGCTAACAGTGTGAATTTGTGAATTAAAAAGATGAGACTATTTCTTTTTCCATGAAATGGACATAATGCGGTGGACTTCAGCAGGTTGTCCTAAAAATAAATGGATTCTGCATGTGTGGAAATACTCCATAAACTCTGAAGCGAGTTGCCGTCTGTGACGCTGTGCTGCTCCCGCTTCAGTGGCTGCTGTGCTGTCGCTGCTCTGCAGCCTTCTTAATTCCCAGTGTCAGCATATCTGAGCGTCCTCCTGTGAGGCCCGGGTACTTCCACAGAAGCCATTTTTATAGACTGTGCTTCTGCGGAGGGCTGGGTAAGCCTAGGTTTATACTGAATCTGCAGTAACAGAACCTTCTCTTTACTGATGAGATTTTTTTCCAGAAATTGCTTCAAAATATAAATTCTCTTGGGGCCAAGGATATAGCTCACCAGCTTAAGTGCTGCCTAGAAAGCACAAGGTCCTGAGTTTGATCCCTGGTACTGTGCGCGCTCGCACACACACACACACACACCACACAGATGCAAAATAGGCATTCTTTATTTTACAAACACTAAGTAACTAAATTAATTTTTGTGTGTGTTTACTCTTAGCTACTAGGCAGGAAGAGAACACTCGTGCATTTTGTCTTTCCTATACCTACCTAGAGTCAGAGAAAGGAGAATGTAATGAAAGGAGTTGGTATTTCCAGGCCAGGAAAGGGCTGAAAACCCTTACCCACAATTCCAGTTCCCAGGAAGTCGGGTAGCAGAAGCCGTGGTTGTGGCCTGCGTCATAGCCATACAGCAGTGCTGTGGCCTGAGCCCACGTGAGGGTGGAGTGCCTCCATGGGGAGACAGTTTAGAGGTGGCACTGCCTAGGGACAGTGTGTTGGAGGTGAAATACACCAACTCCCTAAGATTGGAACATTCTGAGTTCTGAAACACCAAGGATTTTCACGGTGGCCGTGACTTCGGAGTTAGAAGTTAGCTCTTCCAGAGGGAACTGGCCTTGACCTGAGAGCTCACATTCTAAAAGGGAGCACCTGGACAGAAAGCCTACCTTCTCAGGCAAAAGGCAGTGGCCATGCTCCTGAATAGAGGAGCTCCAGCCCGTCCTTCAAGTGGTGTTGGTACTGTGTTTGAAGTGTCTCGCCCTCTGGACTTCCTGGGTAGCCCAAGGAATTTGAAATGAAATCTGGAAAAAGAAATCCTAAGATTCTTCTTGCATAGTGAAATTATCTTTGACAGAGAAATCCTCTATATGTGAGTGCACAGGAGAAAAAAAATCTACAATGCATTTTTTCAGACTGTAAGAAACATATTTTAAACTAACTACATACACCTGCATTTGGGACTTCTAAAACACTTCCAGATGCTCACCATAGTTTAATGTCTGTTGATAAATATGCTAACTGTAAATGTTCCATTTAGGTATACTGTTATTGTTATGTATCTTAGCAAATGAATATGCTGATTTTATTTCTCTTTCTGATACTAAAACTATTCTATTAATGTTGTAGGGCCTTCAATTTCACAAAGCACCTTCTAGGCATGGAAAAACAGTGGCATGCCAGTGAGGATGAAGAGAGACACTTTCTTCTATCATTTGTGGAGTTTTTGGAGGAGTTATTATTGCCCGATCCTTCTGAACCATCTAGTGCTCATGAATTTTCTAACATCTCCTCTCTTACTGACCCATTTATGAACAGAAGTATTTTGTGGGTAAATCATTTTAAAAGTTTAGGGACAAACTCATCTAGAGTTGGTGCTCAGAAACGTCTGGAATTTGGCAAAATGGCGATTGAAAAAATACAATCACATGGAAGCCACTGGATGAGGAAGGTATACAGGAATGCTTTGGGATTCCTGGAGTTAATGCTTTCTGGACTGAATCCGGAGATGCTAGAGTTATGGCTCTATGGCACTGCAGAGGGAGCGAGAGCTGAGCTGGAAACCTTAGCTACACTTCTAAGTTTCTCTGTCCCCGAGAATGAGAAGATTCTGAGTAAGAATCTTAGCTTTTCCCAATTGTTCCATCCAAATGGACCTGAGTCATCAGCTGTGAACATGGATTTCGTACATATGAGCAAATTTATAATAAATAGTCTCTACGAGTTTGGATATCTGACACCGCGAGAAGTCTCAGAAGCGCTGGACACAGTGCACGCTATCAGAAATGCATCTGATCTTTTCTCTGCCATCTCTGACCTTCAAAAACAAGAAATTGATCAAATTTTGACCCATTTCTACCTAAATGTCTTCAAAGACAAGGATTCTGCTTTCCTTCTGCAAATTTATTCGTCATTTTACCAGTATATTTACAAACTCGTGAGCCTTCAGAATAGAGAGCCACTGCTAACTTACCTTAGCCAAATCTCAAGGCGCATTTTGGACATTGTAAAGCAGTTTAATTTCCAAGACATCAGGAGAGCATTTGCATTTTTGTCTGAGGCTGCTGGGCTTCTTGGGGAAATTTCTGAAGAATCTTACTGCCAGCAGTTGCTTTCAATTTTTAATTTTTTGGAACTCCAAGCCCAGTCCTTGATGTCCACAGAGGACCCGGAGTTGGAAGCGATCCAGGCTACCTTGACAGTCATCAAGCAGCTGCTCGTAGCAGATGAGGATTTTCGCATTTCCTTGTTTCAGTATGTGAGCCAGCTCGGCAATGGGTCAGGGCACGCGCTGCTGGCCAGCGAGTGCTTTAATCTGGGAAATCAAACAGATTCTTCCTCAAACCATTCAACAGCCAAGAGGCCTTCACTACTGCTCCCATGGGCGCAAATATACTCAACCCTTTCGGCCGATGCCAATGTACTCAATGAGTTTATGGCCATTCACTGTACAGTTTCATGGCTTCAGATGTGGGCTGAGATCTGGGAGAGCCTGTCTCACATATTTAAATTTGACTTGAACATCTTCGCTTCTTTTCATGTTGGTCTCACTCAAATTTTGGATGAATTGGAAAATGAAGTGCAAATTGCTAAAAGCTGCCGAGGACTGCTTCCCAACCATCACATGACTAGACTCATGTTAAATTTGTTTGAGAACGTGTCCCATGCTGATGGCCTCCACTCTGGGCACGCTTTTCTGGAGCTCAGGGATGTTTGGGTCCCATTAGGTGATGCAGTAGTTACAGTAAGATCACTGAACCTGGACCAAGTGGAGAGATCTCTTTCCACCATGGAAACTGCCCTGCATCAGCTCAAGTCATTCCCACTGGACTCGAGCACAAGCCGACAGCTTTTATATGCCCTGCTTGATGTTTTCATTGAGGTAAGCAATGCATCGGAATATCTGGGCAGACACAAAGAGTTGACCAATCACTTCCTCTCCATCAATCTCACAGATTACAGAGCAATGTTTGAAAGTGTCATTTCTGAGCTAAGAGAAACAATATTGTTTCTGAGACATGTGTCACCTGATGGAGATCTATTGTCCTGTGCTGACGTCTTCCAGAACGTGACTGAGCTCATCTTAAAAGATAACTCATTGCATGCCAATATCTCCCAGAGGATGATGCATATTCTGGCCATGTTTAATTCCACATTTTTCTCAGAGAACCTGAAGAGTCGCCTAGGAGGATGCCTTGCGAGGATAGATGTCATCTACCACCTATACTCAAGGTATAACTCAAGTTTTTCACAAGGCCTCGTTTCCAGTCTTGTTGGGCATTTCCCAGATATAGGAAACAAAATCAACTCTACATTGAAAATTGTGACTTGGATATTAGATAAGAGGAAACCTCTTTGTTCTTTGAATGAACCAAATATAAACTGTGTAAATATTTACTTGAAAGACATAACTGACAGTCTAAATACTATACTGACTACAGTCTTTGAAAAAGAAAAGGAACCTAAATTTGAGATTGCATTAGCTCTTTTGAATGATTCTACAGACCACGTGAGAATGATTATCAAGAACTTAACGAGTGAGCTTGGTTCTACCCCCCAATCTAATGGGAAACATTTTAATAGATTAATTTTTAGACCTATAGAAATGTCAGATGAAATTCCCAGCCAATTTCAGAGTATTTGGCTGCATTTAATGGCACTTGGGAAAGAAGTTCAAAAACTCGTACAAGATATTTCCCCTAACATCCTGGGAAATATTTCTTCTAAGACTGAAAAAATCTTGAGTTTGCTTGGCACCACTTTAAAGGAAAAGGACCTGGACAGTTTAGGCAGGTCGTTTTATCATTTGGCTAGTTACCTTACCTTCAACTTATCTGGTGGTCTCCAGAATGCATCAGAAATTGCTCCAAATGAAATAAGGACATCAGTGGAACTTGGTATTCAATTGGCAAGGGACGTGTTCAACTCCTTAGTGCCCATGGTCCAGCACGATGTTCCAGCTGGCACCGGTCGTGGTCAAGCTTTGAAGCGAGTGTCATCATTCATGCGCAGTCTCAGGAGGGCAGACATAGACCTTTTAGTAGGCTCGCTGGAAACAATTAGTGAAAGCTTAGTGGACTTCTTTAAGAATCTCAGTAGATCAGGTGCTGATGACCGAGGGGTCCACCTGCTTGTTGGCTTGATGGAGAAGATCGCAGACAGCTCACATTCTTGGCATGTGAGTCACCTACTGCGGCTCTCCCGCCTCTTCCCGAGAGCCGTGGTCAAAGAGGTGGTGGATATGTACAATGTTCTTCCTCATGTGGTGCAGCTCCTGGAGAGAGTGGCTGATAAAAACCTCACAGAGGGCCTCAAGGATGTCTATGACTTCATGCTCCTTCACGGCATCAGCATTGCCAACGTCTCCAGGGAGGACTTTGCCTTCGTGATAAAAACGCTCTCTGACACTATTGAACAGATCTCAGACCAGCCCATTCTGCTGTCAGAGGTTTTCACTTGCCTTCCTACGCTCTGGTGCAGGACACGTGCACCTCCTGGGTTCCTGCAGAATCCTGAGCTGGAAGGCTGCGACGCAAAGGAGCTCACGTCTTCTTCTTTGTATGGCAAAGTGGCCAGCATGCTGGACCGTCTCCACCTGCCTCACCCAGGGCAGGATTCACAGTGTTCAAACAAAAGCACGCATATGGAAATGACCAGGAAAGCGGCCTGTGTAGTCCGTGAACTAGCAGACTGGAATGCCATTCTTCTGGAGCTATCTGGAGTCTTCCACATTAAAACTTCACTGCTGAAAACTGTTCAGGAACTTTGGCACAAAGTGTTACCCTTTGTCCCACCTTCTGGAAATGCAAGTAATGGCAGTATCCCTGAACTTTGTCCTGGTGGTCCTCTTAAGCAAGTTATTTTGAAAGTTATGGAAAGTCTAACAAATGTGAACTTCACAAAATTTACTTCTGCTAAGAACATTCTTGACAAGCTCTCTAACTTAAGCAGGATTCTTAATATTGCTGAAGGTACAGAGACCACTGGTCGAAGTAATATTTCTGTAAATTTGGAAAGAATAATCAAATCAGTTACTGGGGCCTGGAACCTAGGAAACAGAACTCATTATCTTCTCCCTCCATTTGTCAACCTTCTGAATGCAAATCATACCGGCAGCAGTTTGGAAGCATTAGCGCATTTTCTTAAACCCAGTGAAGTAACGCATAACATTGAAGACCTGTGGCTGGACTTCATGGAGATTGTGGGGGCCCTGACACAAGACGAGAATATTAGGCACCTGCTGTCCAAACTTACCAAAGAAATCCAAGGTATGAGTTTAGTGGCCCTTCAAAACACAACTTTGCAGTTTTCCTATGTTCTAGAACTCCTCAATGCATCATCGCTGACGATGTTGGACATTATTGAAGATTTGCTACCTGTTGCAGAGAGTTGGCTTCGTGAATATGCAAAGGAAGATTACTCTAGGTGGATGCGGGCACTGCTTGTCCCTGTGTCCAATGGGAGTTCAACTGGAGATATAGCCACATTGATGAAAGCTATCAGTGCCTTTTGGGACTACCTAAAAAACATTTCTAGAGAAAGCAATTTCGACGTCGCCTTTCTTTCTCCCCTACCACAGCTACAACAGCTGGCTAATTTCTCACTTGTTCAGGGGCTTCTGGAAAACCCTCGGAGCCCGTCCATCGGCAGCGCAGGTTGGAGCTCTCAGGAGCCGAACGACTCCACCACTGGCCTTCACCTAAGGAAGCTCATTAACCTCACCTTGAGCCATCTGTGGCCAGGAGACACAGGGAGAACCGTTCTTTCTCCAAGACGCATAGTGGGCTTCGTGGACCAGCTTCTGAGAGCATTCTTTTCCCTCCTCCTAAAAGAAAATTCTGAGCACAAAGTATCTCTTCTGCTGAGAGACCTTGATGAGGCTTTTGCAGCGATAAGGTGAGTTCACCCCGGCTCTATATGGTGTGCTGCTTTCGTATATTTCAAACCACTTTATTGTTTGGAGTATAGAAATGCCAGGCAGGGCACTTTCCCTGAGCACCCTTAAATTATTTTTGACATGAATTTGTCTTCATGAACATTTTGTCAAAATAGCAAGGGAAAATAAGTGTTTTTCTACTGGGAATTGAACTCAGGACCCTGTGCTTACCAGGCAGGCACTTGTGCCACTGAGCTATTTCCCTAACCCAATAGTTTTTTTTACTGTTATTGAAATAGTAGACACTTCAGTTTAGTCTGTGATAAGAAATCACATATTCTTTCAGTTTTAGATCATGAGAATAATTACAAAATTCTCTCTTAGATGGAATTGAACATACAGCTTTTATGAAGCATGGTGGCACCTTAGTTCACAAACTTAATCTTTCTATGCTTCTGGCCACAAAGCAAATTGGTCATGAACCAAATAAAATTCAGGGGTTAGGTTTACTGTTGAGCTTGTGGGGCTGCATTTTATCTGGTTTGTGACTCATCTGTTTGTGACCAAAATCTTGCAAAGAATTAAGTTTGTGAACTAAAGTACCATTGTGTGCACATACATAGCACAATGATTTAAATTGCTGCATTAAAAATGGAGGGCTCAAATATTTTCACTCCCATCTATCTCCTGTGATGTTTTTACTTGGAAACAGTGGCATGAATAATCAGTTATCTGTATTCATGAATCTTCTGGAATATCTTTGAATCTTATTAGTGAAACCACTAAGGATGTTTCCGGTTTGTTCTATGTTGTGTGAATTAGGGCTGCACTTGGAGCCAGCGCTCTAGGAAAGACCTCGTTGAAGGAACTGGGTTCTCTAACTTGGGGGCTGGATAGGTATTATGATCTGTGTCTATCTGTCCCCTCAAAGCCTCATGCAGTCAAGGGGTGGCTTCTAGAGTTTGTGATTAATTCATGAACCAGTGCTGGACTGTGGGTGTGAGTGCTGACACACCCTGGGGCTGACAGCCTGAGTACAATAGAAGGGAGGGAGAGAGGCCTGCTAGTTGCCGTAGCGGCTGCTCTTCCCTTTGCTCTTTGCTACTTTCTGCCACCGTGAAAGGCTGCCCTCTTGCATGTATCACTCTGCCTTAGAACCAGCTGAGTACGGACTGAAGCCTCTGCTAACTGTGTGCTAAATAAATCTCTTTCCTTCATTCTGGGTGTTGGGTATTTTGTCCCAGCAATGAGAGGAAGGTGACTGAGACAATAAGCAGGTCCACAGTTAGTAGGGCCAGCCACCAGGAGGGAAGTCCCGGCAGGCAGGGACACAAGGCACATGTGCTGAATCTGTGACCCTAGGAGGTCTTCAGGAAGGAAAAGCCAGGAAGGACAAGCCAGCAGCCTGCCCAACTGCTGTTGGATCTGCAGAGCAGGGCATCCCCGTGCCCTTTTTCAGCCTAGGAGCTGATTACATCAAGTACCCAGGGCACTCTCTCTCCTGACTCTCTTGAAATTAACTGATTGGGGACTTGAACCTCATCTGCAAAATCCCTTCCCAGCCGCACTTAGATCTGGGTTGGATTGAGGGTCTGGTGGAAGGCACAGTGGCAGGCAGGCTACAGGAGAGCCTCCAACTCCCAGCTATTGTGAAGCTCTTCCTTGCAGCCCACATAACCAGAGACCCCCGAGAAAGCGCCTGCTGAGCTATGGTTGCACCTAGCAAGCAGGCTTATTGTAGAGCCTTCACATACCTATGTGACCCATTAAAAATACAGACAAAGTGTAAATAGGCTTCACATATTTCCAGGGTTATCTATCTTATCAAGAATCACTTTGTAGGGCCTGGGAAGATAGCTCAGTAGAATAAGCACTTGCCTGGCAAGCACAGGGTCCTGAGTTCAATCCCCAGTACCACTCCCCAAAAAAGAAAGGGAGAGAGAGAATCACCCTGTGATCACACAGCCTCTCATTACCTCACTTCTGTTCCCTCTTTGCTTGTTTCCCTCCTTTCTTTTTGAAACTGGAAACTGGACCTGGGTCTTCACACTGAGCTACTTCCCTGGCCCATTTAAATTTTTATTTCTTGTTTTGAGACATGAAGTTTACCCCAACTGGGCTCAAACTTGTAGTGCTTTTGTCTTGACTCTCAGAGTGCTGGGGTTGCAGGTATGTGCTAAACATACCTGGCCATTTTATGTCTTTTCTGGAACCAAGTATATAGTTTTTCACATTGCCGGGTTCAAAGAATTGTGATAGAATTGTCCATAAAATTTCTATGCTCTTTTCCTTATTGGATCAACAATAAAATTAACCTTCTCTTCAAGTTATTTTCATCTTTCACTCTACATTACTCACCCATGACATGATGGTGAAACACAGAAAATCATCACATATTGTAATCTGTCCATTGGTGTCGTATAAAACATTAACATCCATGTTTACAGTTCTGTTCCCAGAGATGAAATTCTAGAAGCTCTGAAGCTGGATCAGTTTCTGACCTCAAGGAACAAAGACACATGGAGGAGAGTTTTCTCAAGCTTAAAGGAGGCTGTCTACCACCTGATCAGAAGTTCTTTCATGAAAGACAGGGGGGCACCTTATTCTGATAGCCTCAGAGGGCAGGAGCTCGTGCACCATTTAGTCCGTACCCTTCTGAGGGAAGCCTCCGTGGAGAAGGAGCCTGAAGGAGGCCAGTACTTCCCTGCAGCGCTGAGTAAGGCGCTCTTCCATGTCAACAGCTCTGTGGATCTCTTCCTGCTCCACCAGGCCCTTCGTTCGGTTCTTCACCTCGTGCGAGAAAGCTCCACAGGGATGGCCAATCTTGTGAGCGCTCTGCTAACCTCTCCTGAGGACTTCCGTACCTTGTGTCCTGTGCTCCAAGAAGTCCTACTTGCTAACCTCACCGACTTGCTTTCCTTTACAAATAACTCATTTCCTCTGCGAAACAGAGAAGCCCTAGAAATCGCACAGATCCTGGTTGGAGTCATTTCTGATGCTGGAGCAGATGGTCATGTCCTGGGGCCCCTGGTGGAAATATCTAGAGCTCTAGACACATTGCTGGAGGACAGTGCTGGGCTGAAAGAGCTGGCCACGACAGTGGACTCCTTTGTGGAACTTCTCCAGCTGGCCAAGAGAGTTTCAGGGAAGATAGCCACAATTTCCAAAACTCATTTTATCTCCAATACCAAAGACAGCAATAAATTCTTGGACACTCTTTATTTCACCATGAAACAAAGAGTTCTACATCTTGTGAAGGGAATGGTGACCATGAAAAAAGATCACTTCATATTTGAAAACATAAATGATGTGTTGGTGCCATTTCTTGACCTGCTCTTTGGGATGAATGGGGTGAAACCTAAGGTCCCACAGGACTCTGACATGTCCAGCTTGCCACTTAGTGCACTGGCAGACGTGACCCAATCCAAGGACTTCTCCAAAATTTTGGAAGAAATGGCTCAGTTTTTAGCTTCTGTGAAAATGGATTTGGGAGACTTGGGGCACCTCATGGTGGTGTTTAATAATGGAACTCAAATACTTCCTGTGGATTCTGTCAATTCATTGGAGGACATTCTGGGTTGCTTAGTTCCAATAAACCACATCGCCAATCAGATCGGTTTCCTGCATTCCAATCCTGCTCCCATTCGCGGTGGCCCCCAAGATGCCACACGGGAAAGAATTCATGAAATGATTCATGTTTTGGGTGAAATGTTAACAGAAAATAGCACAGAGATGGGAACTTACATGAAAACACTGGCCAGCCTCACTTTAGGCACTTTACAGGATGGTTTAAAAAGGAATGAAGGGGGTATTTGCAGCCTTTTGGAACCCATGGCCATGGGCATGCGAGCTTCTCACAGACTCAGAAATGGCCACGGAGAGGATTTAAGTAAAGCTTTATTTTCCAACACGTCCTTGACTCAGAATATAACTTGTCGTCAACTTGGAAAAGCAATCCAGGAGCTGCTGGTTAGAACCGGACTCTCGAGGCTCCCCCCTGACAACTCTCAGTGGGTCAGGTCTGGAAGCACCTTGTTCCAGCCAGTGTCTGAGACTTTTGTTAATGCAACTGCTGAGAAAAATGTCACATCAGTACAAGAGGAGAAGACCATGGGAGAGAGGCTGGGCTTCCCTCCGAGCTTCAAACCAGCATCAAGTTTCAAGAAGTATCTGATGCAGTTAATAGCGCTGGTGGAACGCTGGCAAAAAGAGTTGCTGGAAGATTCAAGGTAGGCAACCCCCTCGCTCGCATCCTTTTTCTTATGCAGCAGCCAAGCTGGAAGTCAGGACTTGCACCGGCCCAGGTCAGTGGTTCTTGATTTCAGCTTTTGTTATGCTTGGGTTGGCTTTCACCCACAGTGCACTGATTGGTGTCCATCCTTTTTTTTTTTTTTTTTCAAATCAGAATAATTAGCACGTCCATCCCCTCACCATTTCTTTGGGGGTGAGGTTGTTGAAGGACCCCTCGTCTAGCTGCTTTGAGATGCACGGTGCCCGACTGTAGCTGTAGCCTCCTCATGCACTGCAGAGTATTGGAACTAAGACTCCTTGGCCTGCGACCTGGCCCCTGGGGACCACTCTCTTCTCTCCCAGCTTCTGTTCACTGTCAGCCCATCCTGCCTCCTTTGCATTCTGCCTGAGCCTGAGGACACCCACTGTTGGTCTTTCTGGCCTTGGCTTAGCTCATGCAGCACTGTGTCCCGTGGTCCATCCATGCTGTGCTAGGGGGCAGGGTTTTGTCTTCTGTGGCTGGCATCCTGTTTCCACACCCAGGAAGCTCAAGGCAGTGGAGAAGAAGAGAAAGCAAATCAGGCTGACTAGCAGCAGATTCAATGCCATGAGCTGAAATAGCCAACAAAGCTTTCTGGGGGTCCTGATCTGGCACCTGTAATTTCTTGTGTTTCTGTACAGCAGGTTTGAGAGAGCATGGGGGGCAGCTCCCTGCGTGGCTAGGGCTTAGCCTCCCCCGAAGCAGGTCATGCAGGTTTGCTCCTTACAGCCTTGTCTGTTTTTCTCCAAGAGTCGTGGACATGTGTCGAGTCTTCCAGCAGCTGGAGGAGCCCTCGGATGCTGGGGCGAAGCTGCTGAGAGCAGAGGTGGTGGTTCTGCGGGTGCTCATCGTCCTTGCAGGTGGGCAGGGTGCTGGTGCGGTGCACTGGGCCACTTGCCAGAGCTTGGCTTTCAGAATGGCATATGCAGCATCCCTGGCTTTCTTTTAGAAAGAAAAGGTCCGTTTTTGTAGCCTGACCACCAGGTTTTCTGACCTCCTGGTACCTTGCTCTGGCCACGTCACATAGTGCCCTTGGCCCTGGGCTGGGCCTCCTGTTTGCTTCTGCTCTTGGAATGTGCTTCCCTTGTCCCTGTGTCCAGGGCTTCCGGTCCAAGGTGGCCCCTCTTCTGTTGCTATGGTACACCCATCAAAGAGCAGGCTGCCTGGGGGGCAGCCGGCTATCTCTGGGCTTTCTGCAGCAGGGAGGTGTCTGGGTGTAAAGGTCACCTGGCCCAGTGGAATGAACCACTGCTGTCTTGGTCATTCCCAGGGACATACATGCTTTACCCCCTCTCCCCCAGTCCTCTGGGCAACACTGTTCAGCACCCTTCCTTGGGGATCAGGGCTGAGAACTTTGAGTCACAGTGGGTACCAGTGAGATGGTTGAGGATGAAGGAGAAGTGGAGACTCCTGGGGTGCATTTGATCAGACCAGGAGTTGCAGAGCTGGGCAGCAGAGGGCTGAGGGGTTGGAGCCCTGTGCAGAGCCCTTGCTGAGCTCACTCTCCTAGCTGCCCTGGTTATTATACAATTATTACTATTATATCACTACTGTGTTCTTCTGTCCTTCACTTAGTGTTACAGATGCTGTTCTAAGCATGTTCTTTTCTGGTCATCAGGGCTGTGCCTGATGTATGGGTATCCACGCACAGGAAGCTGCACCAGTGGGTGCATGAATGGGTCTGGGGGTCAGTACAGGACCCCCAGGATCCTCCTGTTACCCAGTGTTCCAGCTGCAAGGGAGGCTGGCCAGGCATCCGTGTGTCCCAGGATGGTTTTGTACAACTGAGCCAACCAGGCAGGGCTGGAGGGACATCATGAAGGGAAGAATGGGTGGTGCATGGGGAGGGTCACTGTGGGTGTCAGCCTTGGGTCCACCTGGTGGATGCTCTGTTGGCATGGGCGGGGGAGTGAGGCAGGGCACTGGGTGTGCAGGACAACATCTTCTGGGGACAGTGGGACAAACCGCAGGCCTTGGGCAGACCTGCGCCAGAACTTTGTGCAAAACAGACTTTGGCAAACAATGACTCTGGTGCTGCCTAGTGCTGGGGAGAAGTGCGAGGGGAAGGTGGAGGGCAGAGGAAACCTTGGGTGGGGCCCAAGTGCTGCCCAGATATCTGCATGCGTGCCCATGTCCCCCGGGGATGGGAGGAGCCCTGGTGCAGCACCTGGAGGCCTCTGTTTGCTGTGTGTGGGAGAATCGCGTAGATCAGCATGGGAGGGGCTGAGTTGTGGGGTCCCCTCCTCTGAAAGGTGAGTGAAGCCCCTAGAAGCTTTGCTGCCCCCAGAACCCCGGGGTCCTCACACACAGACTCACTCCGGACTCTTACAGTCTGTGAGATAGCAGGCAGCTGCTTTGAGTCAGGGCAGGCTGGGGCAATGCCAGGGCCAGGGAGGGACCCAGGGCAGGTTGCCCAGTCTCTCTAAGCCTTGGCCAGGATGAGTGACGCCTGTTCCAGTGAGTGGCTGAGAGGGTACAGTTGAGGAGCCGTGAACATGGTGACCATTAGGGCCGCTAGGCCCAGGGCTTGCTAATCCCCACAGTGGGACAGGGCAGGCTCTTCGCCTTCCAAAGAGCTGGCCCCGCAGATGGTGGAGTCCAGGGAGCCTCTGGGCTGGCAATGCGCTGGTCATGCAAGTCTTGTACGTAACAGGAACCCAGGAGCCAGCTGCCCTTTGGACAAAGAAACACGTGGAAAGAATGAGGCGTAGGGGAGAAAGCAGAGCGCAGGGGGCGTGAACGACACCCCAGGTGTTGGTCCCGTGGCGCTGGGCTGCCTATAGCTTTTAAGGCAATTTTTGTTTCTGATTAGAAGATGTTGTGAGCACTGGTAACCCTGTCGAACGCAAAGCACAGCGCACCTAAGCACACACAGGGAGCTGAATAAAAGGGCTCTACCTGCGGAATCATGCTTGGGTGCGATTCACGGTGAACTTCCATCTGACTGTCTAAGGCTTCTCCAGCATATCGAGTGCAGCACAATCAGCTAAGGGAATGGGTTTTAAGCAAACTAAATACTCAAAGAATTTGTCTTAGCTTGAAAATGTCTCGCCATTTTGCCTTACAGCTGCTGAATTGATAGAGCAAGTTATATAAGTTCAGATCAGATAACTGGCGTCCAGTTTCAATACTGCACTGTTATATTTTGTTTGGAGGAAACTATGGGTTAGCTGTCATGCGCACTGCTGCCTCACATCCGTAGCAGAGTGCAGCCCCATGCTGGCCCAGCCGGGGCAGGGAGGTGGGCCACCTGGTGAGGGAGACACGGGCGGAAGGGACCACCTCACCAGATCGGGTCCTGGAGGGACCCCAACAGGGAGGCTTCCAGATGTCTGAGGTGCCCCCAGCTGAACCTCGCATTCAGCACTTCCCTCCTGAGGGCACTTCCGGAATCAATGGCAGCAACGCTGTGTACAGCGGTGCGGGATGACACACGGAGACCAACGCTATCCCAGTAAACTGGGGTGGGGAGGAGCCCTTCCCCTGGAGGCTCTAGGAAGAGGGAGGAAGCTGAGTTCTATACAGCCAGCTCAGACCCCAAAAGTGAAGTCTTTAATTGTATTCATGACTCCAAGCGCGCAGTGTCAGTGGGTGCAGAAAATATGCCCCATGCGCCCCGTGGATTCGCTGGCCGCCAGGAAGCCCATGCTCCACCATTTCCTGACCCTGGGATAGGGCTGGGGTCACTGTGTGAGGGAAGGAGTTGACCCCGGGAAGGCGGGGCCCGCGTTTCTCCTTGGGGGCCAACACTTCGGCCTCATTGAGGCGGGGAAGAGCGTCGGCCTCCCGAGCCCAGGCCTCAGGGCAGTTGCGGGTGGGAGGGCAGAGGACAGTGACCTGGGGGCGGGGCCGGTGCTGACGCCCTCTTTGTTTCTTCTGCAGAAAGCCCCTCGTTGGTGAAGGGGATTTTGTGCGCTGCTCTGGGCTGTGAGCGAGGTGGAGCGCGGCGCCTCATCTTATCTGCCTTGCAGGGGGCCGCTCTGGGGCACAGCCTCTACCAGGTTAGTCATCTTTCTCCTTCTTTTTCTCTTTGTCTTGAGACACGGTCTCACTCTGTATCCCAGGCTGGCATTGAACTCACGGCAATCCTCGTGCCTCAGCCTTCCGAGTGCTGGGATGACAGGGGTGCACCACCACGTCTAGTGCTTTTGTCGTCTCCTGCATTGCAGGCACTTCATGGCCACGGCATTGGCCCTTGCCAGGTAGCTGGGCTGTTCCCACCACTTGTCCTTGTGGCCGGAGCAGCAGTGTCATGCGTGGGTGTGAGGGGCGCTGAGTTAGCAGAAGGTGGCTTCCGTCTGCCTGCTTGGCTCTTGGTTTCTCTCAGCGCTGGGACAGACTCCTGTGCGCACTTGCCTGCTGAGGGTCCTGCTCAAGTCTCAGGGCCTCCCCGAGCTGTGTGCGAGGCCCTGACGTCAGCGTGAAAACACGATCACATGAGTTCTGTGACAAACAGAAGTAACCAGAGCTCATCTCTCCCACGCAGTGGCAGCGTGACAGCTGTCATTGCCCTCTGGAGGTGTCGTCTGTGGCATTTCCACGGTGTCAGTACCACTGGGTCCTGCACCATCCCCAGCTCCTCCTAGCCCTGTGTTGGGTGGCATTGCGCTTGGCCTGGTGACCTTGGGGGCACCTACACAATGGGCCATGGCAAGAGCAGATCCTTTATTTATTCATTCATTTTTTCCGCTGGACATCTACTTTTTAAGTGTTTGCTTGCAACTTCTGAGAACTGAGAGCCATGTGGTGACCCATGAGAAGATGTCTTCTTCATTAATTTATTATTTTATTTTATTTTTTTGGTACCAGAGGTTGAACTCAGGACTTTGTGCTTGCCAGGCAGACACTTAAGCCGCTGAGCTATTTCCCCAGCCCTCTTTGTTAGTTTAAATGAGTGACCCAGAGTCACACACAGGGGCTCCAACTAGCACTGAACCTGTACTGCTACTTCTGTCTGGACAGATCCCTGGCTTGGAGCTCAGAGCAGAGGCCCTGCTGGGGCCGGAAGGATGCGGTGTTTGTCCCACAGAGCTGGCCTTCTCCCGGCCAGGCCTGAACACCGCTGGGGGCTCTTGCAGGATGGTGGTCCTGCCCAGTGTCATAACTAGTGAGTGCTGTGTCATCCCAGAAAGTGGAGGGAAAGATGGTGGTGGAGAGGCCAGAGGTGGCCTCAGAGCAGCCTCTGCACCTGGCATGTGAAGGGTCAGAGCCACTGGCCCCATATCCACAGGCTCAGCATCCAGAGAAGTGAGCACAGGCCCTTAAGGTTTCTGGGAGGATGACCAATGTGGCCTTGGAGCTGGAAGACTATCCTTTACCTGTGAAAGCCACCAAGTTCTCCCTTCCATCCTTCCTCCTCCTTCCCTTCTGTCTTTTCTTGCTGCTTGTTTCTCTCCTTCTTCCTCTCCTTTTCCCTCTCTCTGTCTCTCTCTCCCTCTCCTTCCCCTCCCTCCTGGTTTCTGTCTTTCTTTTTGGTGGAATCAGAAATTGAACTCAGGCCCTTGCACTTGCTAGGGAAGCGCTTATTCCACTGAGTCATCTCCTCGGCCCTGCTTTTCTTTTTCTTTGTATTTTATGGAATTGTCTATAGGGTGTTCAAGGTCTCACTACTAGATCAGACTTGTAGTGACCTGCCTGTTTACAGCCTCCTAAGATCTGGGATTACAGGTGTGTGCCACCATGCCCAGTCTCAATTGCCATCTCAGGGTGCTCTGGAGGTGATGCCTGCATGGCAGGCCCGGAGTTCGATACCCTGGCCCCTGTGCCTGTTTGCAGGCACTTTAATCCTCTGAGCTATTTGGCCAGCCCTTGTCTTTTCTTTTTTTAAATTTTTTTTTATTATTTATTTATTTTTGTTTTATTGAAGTACAAATATCAATGAGACAGTTTTAAGATACCTTGACAAGATGGATTTGATAAATTAATACATTGCAAACTGTTTTCATAATGTTTTGGTATCATAGAAGGTGCATACATGATATTATACTTACAGCCATTATTACACTGTATGTCTCTTATCAGTAAATTAAGAGAGTGTAGTTGCTTGTGTATCTTATTTTTTATATCTGAAGATCCAATAATTAATACTTTCTACCTTGTTATTTTCCTAGTGGTTGTCCATAGTACTAGAAGCTGACATAATATCCTGTCCACCCACCATTAGTGCAAACCTTGCCTCTCATAGAATTATGTGGAAGCACGGTGTTATCTATCCCAACTGTACTGTCCAGACACACACCTCATGATTCTTCCTTTCTATACCCCTTCCTTTGTCTACACCTGTCAGAGATGGGCACTCTGTTGTCATTCAGCTAATTTAGGTGCCTGAACTTGACAACACAGTCCAGCCTTCCACAACAATAGTGAGTTATTTGAAGAAGTTGTCGACCATACAGCCCTTGTCTTTTCTTCCTTCCTTTCTTTCTCTCTCTCTCTCTCTCTCTCTCTCTCT